>MU837233.1:41833-65471 GCA_029603245.1 Rhizopogon salebrosus TDB-379
CCAAGGAACCGCGCTTCGTGTATTATTGACATGTGGTTCGGGTTCCTTGCAGGTCACACTTGGCAGTAGGCATCTATAAGTCCAAACTGCTCATTGAGCGGCGTCTAGGCTGTATACAGCCGAGCGTAGCGTCGCCTAAGTGCCTCTGCACCAATGAGAGCGCTCGCTTAAGCCTGAAGAAGGCTTGAAATTGTAACGTAAACGGAAGCCTCTCTTAGATGTAACTTAGTAAGACTCTGGTTATGAGTACGTACGTTGTGTATATCGCATGAAGTACAAGCTGGCAGTGTAGACTTGTCTTACTTGCCTGCGTCTTCCACAGCGGCGCCTTGGCTCGCCAGGCGCACTACTGTGCCACAAGAGGGTCACGAGCCTAGCTGTGAGGACCGAATGTTGGACTTCTATCATATGACGTGAAGTCCAAAAGCGAATCGCGAAAACCTACAGGTGACAGTTGTCAGTGGGTGGCAGATGGTGATTAAACGCGGAGACAATTTGTGGAACCTAGTTGCCCTAGCTAGACGACTACACATATAGTAAGTGCAAGATTTGTGTGGGTGTCATATGACTTTTCCATTGCGATCTTCAAATTATGTAATCTTGTTTGAACTTTCATGCTGAAGCCTACCATCTCACTCGACTCCCGATCGTGATCCGAGCTCTTTACATGAGGAGAATGATATGAGAGATTCTGGTCTACAGGCTCATCTTGTTCTCATATTTTAACATGATAAATACTACTGACATCGGTCAGCACCACAGGGCACTATCTACTGGATGGTTTTGAGTCCTTTGCAGATACTAGTAATTACGACGCACCTGTCCACCCTCCTCTGGTTCTCTGGATGCGTCCTTATGAAAGATATTTGTGCTCACGTGAAACTCGATGACCTGTGTAGTTTCCTTGCATTCTTTCCACAAATGCAAACTGCCAGTCCGGTGAATGCATCAATAAGACCGCCAGGGTTATTTTAGTATGAGGCCGATGTCTCGCATTTTTGTTGACTTGCTCACCGACCCATCATACCCGCTGAGCTCGATCGCACCCAGTAGGCACGGCCGCACACCCGCAACTTCATAAATGTCGACATTTTGTTTTCGACGTCACTTGAGGCTTATATTCGATTTACTCGCTGTGAGTATTCCTAGCAGTCAAGACATTCTGACTATTTATTTACTTTATTTACTCATAAATTATTCAGGTTGCATTTCTCAATACTACGAAGTAACGTTTGTCTTCATTCAATTGGTCTGCTTAGGGAAGCCCACCTCTGCACCCTCCCGCACCATGATCTCCGGCATCCTTAGCTTCTCTCGTGCCCGGCCCGTGCCGATTCAATATCTCGCAGAAGAAGTTATACTGAAAACGGAACGCACAAGTAGTAAGCGCCCCCTTCGTCTCATTCCCCAAGTTAAGCTCCCGCCAGTGTACTACCTACGCGTTATGCCCTACAGAGCATTGCCACACTTTCGCATACCCTGGCCATCCTACTGCGCATCAATCAGATGAGCACGCCTTCCCTGCTACTAGAACCTCGTCTCACCACCCGCCTAGACGCCCAATTAATCACTGTCAGGCAACGATGACTCGGACAATGTTGCGCGCTTGCTGCACCTGAGCGTGCGCTCTCTCCTACCTTCTACTGCCAGTTGCCATCTTCCACCTCGCAACTTGCATGTGTTTTTTCTCCATTTTCTTACTGTTCAGTGTTGATGAAATCAGAAAGCTGCACGAACAAGCGCCGCTGTGCTTTCCCGCTCGCCCACCTTTACCGAATTGGGAGCGTTAGAAAGGGGTAATCTGATTCCACGCTCTTTGGCGACCACTTTGACGTCTCTATCAACCCTATCGTTGTCAACTTCACTGATGAGGGTGAAGAAGGTCATAATTCTGTTACACAGATGAATCAAAGAAAAATAAGGTGTCTGACCCGGATTCCGAAGATGGTTTATATATCCCAATTGCAGCATGGTTATCGAGGGAGCTTCATTTTACCATCTAGGAGCCTCTGCGATTCAACAAAATTCAAAGATACCACTTCTGGCGCATGCTGGAGTGTGGAGGTGGGTCCAGAACGAGACGAAGTATTATGACGTAGGAATGTTTGTGACACCAATTGAGGAAGAGACTATTTCGTTGTGCGGTGAGGGCGAGAGCTCGTCCGGGGATGACGCGGGGAACGCAAAGAAGAGACGACTAGGTTGATACTTACTATGTCACGACATTTACAGACCGCAGCCAAAACGTCAGTAAGGATTATTAATGAGATTATGAGTCACCTGCTATATGAGGCAATTCTCACTCTTCACAGTGATCACACTCTTGAGCATCACCCCCACTGGTTTAAGCACCGGTTCTATTCTCATCAGCCTCAAACAACACGCATACACGTTTTTGACCATACGAGCTCATCTCACTTGCAAGTCTTTTCTGTTGTACTCTATACAGCTATGAGCAGTCCAGGAGTCCCTACCCCAAATTCTCCTTATTCTTCATACTTCAGGCGCCGTAATATCGGTCGAGCGTCCTCTCCCCCAACCTGGGCTTGCTACGAGCAAATTCCATCTGACGATGAAGACGATGACTACAATGACAGTCCCTCGGAAGATGAGTCCTGCTCCGAAGACGGGGATGACTATCCACACCACCGCCTTGATTCTGACGGAGATCGTGCCGTAAATAGCGAGAGACAAGATGACACGCAGAACATGGAGATTGATCCAGTCGATCATGGGGGACCTGACGATGAGAAGAGCGCAGAGAAGGTGTTCAAGAAGGATATGAAGGGCAAGCAACGAGCACTTGATCCTGAGCAGGAGACTCTGAAGAAACACTATCGCAAACGCGAGCGCCGATCCACGTATACGCTTCGTCCGATTCTAACCATCCAGAAGAGCCAAGGTTTCGTGTGGAATCAGGTTTGAATTCATTTGATAGAAAGTTTCGAGTCTCAATTGACGGGTTTCCGATTACAGGATTTGTTCGTCCCTCCTTACATCAAAGATAGATGTGCGTTTCCCTTTCAGCCCGCTTATTCCCACTTTTATGGATGGGAGACTGATTATCTACATGATTTTGTTCAGATGTTGCATCTACCTCACCCCCGAGCTCAAAGGGCTTCACTTCAAGCTCCTGGACTTCGACTACATCTTCGATGACCGACTATGAAGTAGAAGTAGTAGAGATCCGAGTAAGGGACGGCGAACTCTATGATATTATTCCTTGATTCTCTTTCTTTCCGTTTCTTTTTCCTATCTATCTTGTCCAATCGGGGACCTTTCACCTTGGGTGTTCACATTTCCTTCTGTTTTGCACATCACGAACTAGCCTTCTTTCCCCATGTTGTTCCACCACCCTTCAAGTTGCTCCTACCGCTTACTAAACTTTGTTTCCCTGTTTTAATAACCACATAGACTCCGTTAAAATACAATGGTTTCCTTCCACTTTGAACATCAGGGGCGATTTCAAACCATCGCCATTAACGTATCCTCCACTTCCTTCATACGCGCTGCCTCTTTCTCTCGCTCCATAGCTTGCTCGCGAACGATATCCTTCTCGCGCGCCACTCGGTATGTTGGTTTCATGTATGGTTTGTAGTCAAGATGGCGTTTCACGTAGAAACACATGTAAGCATTCGAGGCTAAGCAGTCGCCAAGCGTCGACGGGGTTACTCTGTTGAACATAAGATAACAGGGTAGGTGAAAGCAACGAGTCACTTACTTATCGTCGTCGAAGCGGTACCACTTGAGATTATGAACATGCATGCAACAAAACTTCCGAACGTTTGCTCACCTCATCCTGAAAACGAGCAAAATTGGTGTAGTGTCCATTATCCATCTGCCCTTCATGGTTGATAACTGCAAATAGATCATATTCATACATTGCGTTGGGCCCTGGGATTCTACTCGCAGAGTTGATTGGCAAACAGTTGCAGTTTTTTTTATAGCAAAGACCTCTCACCCTTCTTCACCGTCCTTTCCGATCATATTCATAGCGAGAGTCGTATACGGCGCCATGTTGATAGAGACGGGGATTCGAATAGGAGCATCAATCTTTTGTGGTGCGGCTTTCCCAGACGTCTTATGCTCGAATCGCTTGGACATGTATCAGCGTCAATTACGCAGATCAGTAAATGCATGAAGAAACCTTGAATTGAAAACTGAGAACCGGGGGTAATGTCCGTATGCTTAGGCGCTTCACGGCCTCGTGCGATGCTTTCGTGCATTTACTACAACTGTATTCCCTTGCGCCAAGCTTTTCTGGTTTGGTATACCTTGGAAATGTCAAAATAATCGTCAAACGAAAATCATCCTTCTCACCTGCGCAAACAGCTGGCAAGCGTGTTGTCAGTAGCCGCTTCCCCAGACTTTGCCCTCAACTCAAGACTAATATCAAGCATCGGGTCGATGGTGCTCGTCACATTCCCACATTTTTCACAAGTAACGTCACTTTGGAACTGTCCGGCGAAGGTCTGATGAATGATGCAGTTGCATGAAATATTCGTATTACCACGGCATGTCCCGTGAATCTGGTTCAGTGCGGCGATGAAAAACTCGTGTGCGTCTTGTTGGGCATAGCCAGACATCTCGGCCGAAACCTTCCAGGTTGTGGCAAGGAAGGACGTGGGACCAAATGGGGTATCGGTTGGCGAATATATCTAGCTCGGCGTGAATTGTCGTCATTGACGATGCATGATACGACTAACCTCCGTGAACAGGTTGTCCATCTCGCAACAAGTGCAATCCGAATGCTTGCACAGCCTGCTGTTATGCCTATCGCTGAGAAAATAGTTCCGTAACAAGGGGTTGTGGATGAATGACTGGAGTATGACGTTCAAGAAGCATGTCTGCCCTAGATTGAGAAGCCCGCGACGACCTGTCTGGAGTGAGCAGATGAATCTACCCTGCAACGAAAAGTGGACCTTGACAAGGGAGTGTGGTAGCATCCTTGAGGACATCAGACTCTTCTTCCGTTGGATTCCACGGCTGATATGGTTCTCGGCCTCTATTTGCCACTAGGTATCAATCAGGATCCGTTATGGTCTCAAGATTCGTTTCGGAATGCACCTGAAAAATTTGTGTTCCGCTCCTCGACAGATACGACCGTGGAGAGATACAGCTCGTCAATGGTGTCATCATATATAAAGTCGTCGCACTCTGAGCAGAATACAAAGCCAGACTTCGCATCGGCGCCTGAATATGAAATTATAAGCAAACCGAGAAGCTCGGGTGGTGAAAGCACAAACTAAACCTATGCCCTGCCTCTGTCAGGTGGGCTGCTATGTGGCCTTCAAACCAGCATCCTGCAAACGAGCAATGCAGACAGACGAACGGTCGGGAGAGTGTTTGGTTGCAGGTGTTACAGGTCGGTGAGGATGTCTGAGGCCAAATATCA
Source organism: Rhizopogon salebrosus TDB-379 (assembly GCA_029603245.1). Taxonomy (NCBI): domain Eukaryota; kingdom Fungi; phylum Basidiomycota; class Agaricomycetes; order Boletales; family Rhizopogonaceae; genus Rhizopogon; species Rhizopogon salebrosus. Next base: position 47,229 of record MU837233.1, read on the forward strand.
TGTAACAGGGCACTTCCGCATAAATAATCTGGCATACCTTTCTTCGCTTTGCTGGGTGCAAAGCATCGTGTGTCCTCCGTGCGTACCAGGCTACGACTGTTCTATATTTGTTTATGATACCTGCTTTGGCGGATGGATCGGCAAAGACGGAAGCGATGTGTGAACACCTGGCAGTGTCGTTCTCGGAGGCATCAGAAGAGACAGACGGTGTAGCTCCTCGATGTGCCTCTGTAGATAGAGTATTTTCGTCGCCGAAAAGAGCCGCATGTGTGCTGTCGGGAGATGCAGACATGTCTGAAACAGCGTGGGGTAAATGGACACGATGCCAGACTTCAGAACACGCTGGCGAAGGTGGGCGTGTTTAATGGGGCTGGCACTGAGGTATCATGCGGAAACTGTGGCGGTGTGGGCGAAGATGAAAGCTGGAGAACCCTCGAAGCTGCACTGACGCACTGGCAGGAGTTGGAACAAAGTGACTTTCCTAAACAGGCAACCGCCGGCAAACAGCACTGTTCAACTTGCAGTTGAAGTTTGAACCAAACACCGGGGCTCACACTGAGTACATATGCCAGGGCTGTTTGATTGGATCTTTGGACGACTACGACCTTCTCATCACAAATTTCGAGCTACAGGCGAGGGTGACAGCCTTCCGTCATGTATATTCTGTGGGGCTTATTCCACAAATCGTAGTGAGTTCAACATCGTATGGGAGGTGTGTCACGGTATACCAATCACAGTATACATATTATTTTGTCATTGACTGGTATGCCCAGGACGAGGAATTTGTCGCTTTCCGGGATATTAATCCGTCGGCACAACACCATATTCAACTCATTCCCAAGACCCACATTGGTGAGCTCGACAAAAATATTCGCTTCGCTGGACTCATTGTCAATCCACAATCAGAAAGTGTCAAAGAGCTTTCTAAGAAAGATGTGGACATGCGTGAGCATTTCCGCACATACTGCACCTGCTTAGTATCTCATTTGTATCCAAGTACGGAGGATGGAAGAAATAGGACAATCCATTCTTGATATGTTCAATGCACCAGTCTCAAGGCGGAAGTGAGTTATAGCGTATTACTACGGTCTATCCTTGAATACTAATCGCGACATTAACCCCCAAGGATGGGTTTCCACATTCCACCATTCAACTCTGTGAACCACCTTCACCTACATGTACAGGTATTACCGTACAAGTCACTAGCACGTCGACTCAAGTATCCGTCCATTCGAGGCCTGGGTGGCTATGACAAGGGATTCAGCTGGTTTGCCGAGATCGGGCAAGCGATACGTATTTTGGACAAAGGTCACCGTGTCACCATTGTGCCATGCTAACTCAGAATGCTACTTAGACAGCATGCTGTAAATGGTTCGATGACCATGGGGATTATCGCTGTTGTGGCGACTTTGACACCCTGTAGACGAATGAACTGTTATTCCACACCATTTGTTCCCAGCGACCGCTGTCCTAGAGGCTCAGATTCGTACGTCGCACATATGAGACATTAGAGCCAATCTTATCTCAAGTTCTCAACCGAGCCAATGCTCTCTCGAGTATTGGTTGGGGCTAGCGGGCATATGCAACGGAAGTAGGTCTCGTAAGAGGTTATTTCTGGCGATGGCTTATCGCAGACGACGTTCCTTGGATCGATTGGGACACCGAGGTGGTCGCATTTGATCGTCAGCCCATTTCACCGCTCTAAAATCTTCTGAAACTTGAGCGCGAGCGAACGTGAAAATCTCTCACACATTTCCTTGTCCGGTGCCCATGAGCAGATCTTCGTGACCTTCTGAAAGCATGGCATATACAGGTCATTACAGAGCTGCATTCTTGTCCCAGTCAAAAAGACGTCAGAAACACCACCTTTATTAAACGTTTAGATTTTACCTGTAGGCAGTGGCTGCGAATGGTAGTTCTTCGGTGGCTCGCCGTGAGCACATACATTGCACGATGTTCATACCATGTGTATTTAAGCTTGCGCGACCATCTTGGATTTCAAATGTTGGAATTATTTTGCATTCGTCCCGGATCGTCGTGGTAGACATCGCAACGCTCAGCTCCGGGCCATCCGTAATTTTAAGTACACCAATTTAAATATCGATGTAAGGGGAAAGGGGTGTCTGAAGATAGCGATCAGCAAACGATTGGGGATTAATGCCTAGCATCCAGGAGTCATAAACAGCCGGTGCGCGCTAGAACTTGACCACAATTACATAATATTGGAAATTTCCATCATACCCACCAACCGGCCTGCCCTAAACCATTGACTTGAAATTCGAGTTTTTTCACTTCCGTCCAACTTCCGTCTCAACTTGAGCTCGTCTCATGACTCACGATGCCGTGGTCATTCCAGTTTCTGGTTAGCGTGATGGAGGTGGGCATCCTTATTCCCTACGGTTAAACTCCTTCCTTCTACGATGAAAACTTTCCACTTCCTGGCGAGTGTCTCATGACACCATGTGTCCTTTTGTCATAGTTACCCTGACTATTCAAAGCCGTTCTTCATGCGTTCATTGCTGACAATGTTCTTGCAGGATCGTTTGTCATGGTGGTCAACTTGAATAAGGCTTTTACCTCGAAGCGAAGGTACTAGGTGAGTTGGGTTATCTGTTGCGTTGTTCTTAGTTTATGTCTTTGCACGATGAACTCTTCATTCAAACTAGAGTATCTGAGCGCCTTCATAGGCCCAATGCTTTTCACTTATCTGTCAATCCACTGATCTTTTACTCTCATCGACCTCTCTGAGCTGGAACTGATACCTTCCTCAGGACCAGGCCATATGTCTGTGAACCCGGATATTCGGACGCGCGCAGTGTAAGCAATGCTCCTTTTACATTCGAAGGATGTCAACATGGAATTACCGCCTGATGCCCACCCGGCTGTTGATGTCAATTCCTGGCTGTTTTTTTACGTTCTGACTCTCAATATCTCCTTTCAATGATTTCATATCTAACGGGACTTCCTTTCAGGACTACCTAATCATTACATACGCTTGATGGCGCCTGTAGCACGCGAGAAAATTTCTCGATGGTGAGCGTCTGTCATTATTATTTTTATATGATGTATTATCACGACGGTCTTCGTATCATCAATGCCGAAAGGGCCCGCCACAGCTCAATTCTTTCGGGCACCCCCTCCTGATCTTCTTTTCCTTTCTTGTTGTATTATCTTCGATGACTGATCATTCTTGCTTAACAGCCGACGCGTAACCAGCAACGTGAGCACCTTCTCCCATCCTTCTATCTCACTGGTATCATGCGGATGAGAATTATATCACAATTATCAACTAGAAGCTGTTGCTTAGCTGCGGCATTGATTATAGCATTTTTCTGACTTAGGTTTTTGTACCTTTATTTGATATGTAATCTGAAACGCGATGTTACAGGTTAATCCAGGCCTGGATTGAGCTGCTGGTGCTTGTGGTGTAACGGTGGATGTAATTGTAATCAGTGCGCAATGAGATTCTAGATTTTTCGATCGGTCCACGGGAAACTCTTGGTTTGCGAATGGAGAAGCTCCATCCAATTGATTATGTCTCAGCCGACGACATTCTAGAGGCACCTTCTAGCCGCTCGAGTGTCATATAAATAATTGGGTTTGACTCCAGCTCCTCAGAGTTCCTCTGTACCAGCTTATCCATCGAGGATGTCTCCTTCTCCTACACCTTCAGACGGCACCAATGTCAATGAGCGTACTGCTCTACTGGATGCCGGACAGCAAGACCAGAAGAAGCCCACGCCCTTGCCGAAGCGTCAGATCTCAATATTGCTGCTCGCGCTACTGGTCGAGCCAATTGCGTCTCATTCTATATATCCATACATCAACCAGGTTAGCACCTTTGCCATGCCAAATTCCCGTTTAATTCATTGCTTCATGTAGCTTGTCAGTGAGTTGGACATCACTGGCGGCGACGAACGAAAAGTTGGTGAGTAACCCCACCTTTTTACATGGAATGACTTTTAAGGTTCTTTCAAAAACTAGGGTATTACGCAGGACTGATCGTAAGTTCCGTCCGTCAATATCTGTATGTAACTAACTCCAATCAAACCCCTGATAGGAGTCTCTCTTTTTTGCCACGCAGGCATTAACAATCCTGCACTGGAGCCGCACTTCGGACCGTATTGGACGTAAACCTGTTCTCTTGGTGGGGATATTCGGTTTATCTCTATCAATGCTTTGCTTTGGGTTATCTAGAACGTTTTGGGGGCTGGTTGTGAGGTGAGGAACAACTTCTGCAATCAAAATTGCCTTCTAAATGGGTCAGTCGTTGCATTACCGGCGCCCTGAACGGCAACATTGGAGTCATGAAGAGCATGATGGCCGAACTCACTGACTCAACCAACATAGCGCAAGGTTTCGCGCTGATGCCTATTGCATGGTCGTCAGGTGCTACTATTGGGTATGTACCCTTGAGTCGTGTTCGATCTAGAGGCTGAGGTTTACTTTCCGAAAGACCTGTATTCGGTGGAATGCTACAGCACCCCGCGGATCATTTTCCTAAAGTTTTTCATGGTGAATTCTGGCTGCAGTTCCCATACTTCCTGCCCAGCGCCATCGCTGCAGGATTTGCAATCATTTGTTTCCTGATGATTCTCTTCTTCTTACACGAAGTGAGCGGAAACTATCTCCCAGTTGCACCTTTTACTCATTATTCTCCAGACTCTACCGAGAAAACCGACTCAAGAGAAGCCCGCGTCCGTTCTCGATGGCGAAGCCCTTGATGTCCCTGAGAATTTTGCCAAGGACTCACCCGTGCCCATGCGGTCGCTCTTCGTACCATCCGTACTGATCCCTATTGCCAACTATGGCTGCCTTGCCATTCTAGAGGTTGCCATGGGGGCACTCCAGCCTCTCTTTTATTCCACGCCGATTGAACTAGGGGGTCTCGGATTTGATCCCGTTACTATTGGCATTTGGCTGGGAACTTTTGGCGTTGTCAACGGTGTCTTGCAAGCAATTATCTTTCCACCGCTGGTAAACAAATACGGAGCCAAGCTCACTTTTCAATGTTGTGCAGGGTGTCTTATCCCCATCTTTGCTCTCTTCCCGATTATTAACATCATTGCACGTTATTGTGGGATCAACTGGCTTGTCTGGTTTTTACTCACGTGTATAATGATACTGACTGTCTTCGTGGATATGGCTTACGGTGGGCCGGTTTCTATGTGGTCGTTGTTCTATTGTAACTAAACCGATTTGCAGCTTGTATCCTGATGTATATCACTGCAGCAGCTCCAAACAAGCGATCCTTGGGAGCAACTAATGGTCTTGCGCAAATGACAGCATCCATCGTTCGGGCTATTGGCCCTGCCGCTTCTACCTCGATGTTTGCCTACTCTGTCCAGCATAAACTCATGGGTGGTTATGCCGTCTATGCCGTCCTTATTACCGCGACTGCATCCTCTGTGATGTTGTCTGCCAAACTCCCGGAGAGCATTGAAAAAAAGGTGTGATTGGCCGCGCCATACCGTGATTGATTCATACCACATTTTCCTAACCACAAAATAACCCATGGGGCCATGATATTACTAAATAATGGAGTACGACACCGTCACCAAGCAACACGTCCTTTTACGATCACATAGATAGATAGTTCATGCATCGATATTTTTTAGAAGACTAGCTTAGGTTCACAATGAGTGGTTTAACCGCCTAAGCTCCTCACAGATGTGCACAAAAGTGAGGCAATCGTTTATCGGTTCTTCAACCCTAGCAACAGTGCTTGAACTTTGCAAAGCACCCCAGTTCTCGCTTACTTTGAATGTATTACAAATGCTTGCTGCTCAACGATGCAGCTTGCCGATTGGTGGAGACACCTCGGCTAGTCCCTCCTTTCCAAAAAAAACCCGAGTCCGTAACCAACCCCTGAACTATCCCAAACCAAGCGGTCAATGAGCAGCTCAATGAGCGGCCAAGCGACTGCAAGGGCCAATCTGTCCTGTTGGGGAGGTCGTATTCAGTCGTCTTATAATATTTCCCCAACTTTCTCTCGCTTCCCTGTTTTGTACATGGAGATCAGATCCCGAAGTCCGAGCCAGAGAGTCGTTCTACCCTGGGGAAGGCTTGGATGAAGGTGCCAGCGCCGGCAACATTGTTTAGCACGAGGTGTTCAACGAGAGGAAATCTAGGTGCGGATTGCCCACACCCCTCTTTGAAAAGCAGATCAGATATGTCCTGGCCCTGAGTAGAGCCATCTGGGTAAACAAGCTCAAAGTGCCGTAGATCGGGCACCGTGATCATTGCGATTAGGTTCCGCATATAGCGAGGCTGTACGGTATTGGGGTGCAAAATCAAGGTTCGTAAACGATGCAAGGTGATGGTCGTGTGACTCGTATCGCTCTCGTCCTCGGTGGATTTGAAACAAACAGGTTCTCCATAGAGAGAAAGGGAGACCAAGTTAGGCATTCGCAAAAGCAATGCACGGAAGGCTTGGAGTTCTGTCATCGTCTTTAGAGCTCTCGCATCCCCTTCATGAAGTCGAAGAGTCAAATGAGTTACGCCAACGAAGCACTCAAAGTCGTGACGGCGTAAACAATGGGAGCGTGCTGTAAGGGTAATGTTTTCGACATCGACAGAGTGCAGGTTGGGTGCTAGGTTGCCCATGAGTAGAGTTGGGGGACACATCTGCCCGGGCCTCTGGGCTCTGAAGGTAACTTGGTGGAGTTTGTCGAAGGACCCGACAGTCTTCAGCATAAAGGCAAGACACGTGAGAAGGGAGTCGCATAACACGCCAACTGTTACACTACGCCAACGAGATGCGGAAGGGAGAACGGCGGCTAGGGTGTGTTCGAAATGAAGAGGCCTGATGAAAGAATCTCTGTAATCCCACCATCCCCAGATCTCCATATCAATAGGAAACGCAGCGGATCGCAAGAGGTGTAGCCGCATATCGCGTTCGTCCATGTCGGGGGTCACACAAACCCGTGTCCACAGCCTGCCGGTATGGAGAGCTATTCTTCGCCAGCGCCGCGACACACACGATATCGCGCTCTCAGCCCTTATCCGTGAGCTCACGTCCTGGCTCCAAACCGCTTCCCAGAAAATTGCAAGCAAGGTTTCATCGGGAAGACGTGCAGCAGGAGAAAAACGCTTCATGTATTCGCTTGCCCGAGCGCGCTTCATAGACAGCGAATTACGAACGGAGACCAGTGTATCCGAGAGACCCCTGATTTGCGCTGTAAGTTTGCGCTCTTTCCATTCAAGGCGTGCTGTATCCGCTTGCAACGTTTGGACAAGTTCTTTGTCAACGTTGGGTTGATGGGCTTTTTGTGAATGCTGTGACATTTAGGGTACGGCAGGCCCTTTCCGGGACACTGACAAACCAGTGTCACTTGAGTACCAAGAATGATCACGGTGTGTACAAAGCATGGGGATGGGCTCACCTTTTGTTCTTCCGAGTAGTTCAAGGTCTTGGTGTTCATGCCCATTCACCATTCCTTTTATTGCCAACATCACTCTCGGCAAACAGAGGGTACCCGAATGTGTCGTATGTCACAAATGCAGGAGCATAAGTCGTGGCTTTGATGAATATTCTTGCTGCGAGACTCATGTGCATCATTCCACAATGCTAGGTCTGGATTGTTCGGCTGAAGTAAACACGCAATTCTAACTTGGTATTTCTTCAAAGCAGTTCCTCAGTAGGTGACTTGGATCAAGATGAGATCTACGAAAAAGCGAGGTTTTCGACTGTCCCTAGCGCGTAAAATACGAAATCTCACGATGCGGATAATTACATACCTGCAGCGTCAACGTTGCAATAAGGATCGCCGTCAAGCAGTATACACTAGTTTTGCCGAGGTTGCACCACTTTTGAATATCGAATGGCTCGTTTATGATTGTTATTCACAACCTAAGGTTACGACTTGGGATAGACTGCAAAAAGACGTGTACATGATCGGCATCATTGAACGGCTACATACCATCAGCTCATTGTATGATAGGCGTATGCTCTGACCAACCGAATGCGGAGAGATCGACCCTGCACAACCGAACCTCCGTGCAGCTCGCAAGTTTCGAGAGCTGAGGGAGAAGTTCAGGGTAGTCGATAGGATGTATGGGCCCTTCTAATGTGATTATCGGCAACTGATGGGCTTCGTTAGTCACACTCAGAAGCCACTTGTACATCTGTAGCAATGTGTTATGTAGAGGGGAAATGACAGTGAGGTGTTGGATGTGCGAGGGTGCCCACGTTCCACATAGTATGTCATCGGAGGTTATCCTTTCGAAAAGGTAGCCAGCATCCGAGCCGCCGAGTTTAATGTGCGTTGCAACCGGAAACGCGCTGACGAATACGGGACCGGTGTCCGGGTGAATCGCATTGTGAAGACGCACAGTTTCCACACAAGGAAAACTGGCTACTGGAAAAGGGTGGAATAGAAGATCGGATATATCTTGTCCAGGTGGTGTGTTTTCAGGATAGACTAGTTCAAAGCGACGGAGTATTGGTGCTTTGATCATCGAGATGAAGTGGCGCAGCTCGCGAGGCGATTGGGTGCCAGGGTGAAGGATCAGGGTGCGGAGACGAGTGATTTCCAGGGGTCCTTGACGACCTCTCTCCTGGCCAAAGTTGACTGGTTGTCCGTAGATTTCGAGGGTGCTTAATATCGGGGCTGAACCTATCAGTGTTCTGAAGGTGGATGAGTCGGTCGCCGCATGGGAACTCCCAACTCCCGTTCTATGCAGCCGCAGCCGCAACGTGGTCAACCCTGCAATGCTATAACGGGCAGCTTCGAAAGTTTGCGTGACTGGGGGTGGAAGGGGCATGTCTTCAACTTCAAGTGACTCTAGGGCTGGAGCCGAGTCGGCAACCAATAGTGGACATGGTCCACAAATGCCTGGCGACCCCATAGAGATGCTCTGAAGCATTTTCAAAGGGGCAACCTCTCGAAGCTCGCGAAATACATGCGTAAAGTAGGGGTAAGACCTGTGCAGAACAGCTATACGCCGCCAACGAGGGGCAGAAGGCAATATAACATTGAGAGCAAGACCGAGATATGCCATGCTGCGTTTATCTGCGCCAGGCCAAGCTGGTTCACGTTCGCGAAATTCAACTGTAAGAGGAATGTTCGCGGAACGGGACACGTAATTCTGCAAGACAACGATAGGAACCTCTGCCCTGACGCAGAAGCTGTTCCACAACCGTGGGGCATTGACTGTGACCTGTCTCCAGCGATGCGAGGTGCATGATAGGACCATCTCCGTCCGCACGACTTGTCCAGGCTCCTGATTCTTCACTGCCTCTTCGAATATAGCCAGTAATACCTCATCTGGGAGACGAGATACGGGCGCGAGAAGATTGTGAACTGCATGTGATTGCGCCTTTTTCCTCGTGAGAAGTGATTGAACTTCGGCTAGTGACGTGGTTGTCTCTTGAAGGCGAGCATGCAACTCCTCTCTTCTACTTTCTAATGCACAAATTTCTTGTCGAAGGGTTGAAAGCAGTTCTTCACGGACCATCGCTTCTTACACTGTTGTGATTGAGTGACCCAAAGAATTCTACGCAGGAAATATAACTGACATTGACTGGGTATGTGGTGGTCACCGGTTTGGTAGCTCAGGCTGCAGGTGCACTTTCAAGAACATGTAGCCGACTCGGATTACTCAAGGCTCGAAGCAGTTTTTAAAACTCAGTGCCTGACGAGCGCTTGAGCGGAACCGCTGATTTATGTAAAATTAGTATTGTTGCTGTATCGTTGCGCTGTGTGCACTGTGCAACACGTACATACGTCGGTGAGTCACATCGTATGGCGCGCTTAAGTACTGAAGGCACTCCAGTCTGTACTGCACGACTATCACTCTCAATTGACTATGTCCCAGTTCCACCAATACTCAGCTCAACCATCTTCACCGGTACATGTAAGCGATCGATCTTCTGTCCTTGCGTCGCTGCAACTGAAATGGTGCCTGCAGACCCATTCTCTGGACGAGGAATTCCAATGTTTTTGGGTCGGGGATCGTGGGTTGCATTGCAATGACTCGTTTTATGGACACAACCTTTCTGGTCATCTGCAAGAAGCCCATCACATACATGGTGCAGACAAAACACCCGTACTCTGTCTATGGGATGGGTGTAGTTTGGGGATGAAAAAAGAGAGCCTTGTGAGGCATGTGGAAGAAAGACATCTCGGTATTGCACACCGTTGTGACACCTGCGGGAAGAGTTATTCGCGCAGGGATACCTTGAGCAAGCACATGAAAGCTTGCACTGGTCCATAGATGTAAGAACTGCAAGGGCTTCCTCTCGCGTGTCTCTAGCGCTAATTCTGCAATGATCTTAAGGAATGTCGTTTTGGAGTACACATATCTTGACTTAAGTGGTGAGTGGCCCTACCTTCGGTGTTTTGATTGTATGTATTGACTTCAGTCCGTGCTTCTGTGGTTCAACTATAAGATAATCAGACTTGGGTACATATCCAGCGTATCCATCTTCGTTCGGAGAGGTCACAGTGTTACTTGAATTCGGATTTATGCAAATATTCATAACCCTTATCCCCTATGCTATTGATTTACTCTGGTGATAAGTGAAATATTTCGGATGTTTTTCTGACTTCGGAATATACAGCAGCTTGGAATTTGCTGGAAATATTGTAAGAGAGGGACGCGAAGGTATCATCCTAGCATTGATATCTACACCATAGCTGGGGCGCTAGCGGATGTACAAAGCGTCGCTAAATGAAATACATGGACAGTGTCAACATTACACATATCATGATGAGCAAGAGTCGGCGTATGGATGCATTTGTTAGTGGAAGCCAAGTCAGTACGCGGTTCTAGCTGTCACTACTGACAGTCATTCGCAGCGATGTCGCTTGTAAGCTGCCTGTGAGCGATAGGATCCACTCCATCTAGTATTACACGAACAAGTGATTGCAATTCCAGGTAAAGTTTCAAAAAGCTTGGAGATACACTAGTATGCCCCTCAATCACGGCGGTGTGGATTGTTCTTTCGTGCTCCGGCACCGCCTGGAACCAGCTGCATACAGCGTCCAAGGACTCAGATGATGGAGAGATGAGTGTAAGGTGCTGGAGCTGTGCCCACGAAGTATTTTCGTAGCTTATAGCACTAACAGATGCTCTCTGGAAGGCGTAGGAAAAGAATGGAATATCAAGGCCACCCAGCGCAACGCGCGAAGCGCCCGGAAACGCCTTAACGAACAATGCAATGGTGTCTGGCTCCGAAGCATTCTGCAAACGAACAGTCTCGACGAGAGGAAATTTCGGTAGACCACGTTCTAGTAGTTTATCCGCTGTACGCTGACCATGGGAGCCAGAATGTGGAAAGACAAGCTCATAGTGACGGAGGGCGGGGGCTCTGAGTGCGTTTAACAACAGAGGCAAGAAGTGAACGATACGCGAACCGGGTCGAAGGATGAGGGTATCAAGGTTTGGGGCATCTAGATGCGGGATCGACCCTCCAAAATCCTCTCTGACAAAATTAATTGGATCACCGTGTAAGGAGAGCACGGTGAGGTTGGGCGCTGACACCAGTAGCGCCCGAAAAGATGTAGATGGCGTCATTGCATGGAAAGGGCCCATGGACCCTCTGAGGCAAAGTGTTGTCAAACTCGATGTTTTGGTGGATCTGTCAAGTATGGAGAAGTTTTCTGGAAGAGGAAGATCTTCAATGTCGAGTACCTTGAGCAAAGGCGCTACTGTGGTAGGCGAAAAAGGATATGCGCCATTGTAACCACCGTGTCCACGCATAAGGACGTGCTCGAGAGACTGGAAGGGCCCGGAGTTGCGGAGGTTGGGAAGGAGATAAGTTAGGTATGCGTCAGAGGTATCGAGGACAGTCAAACTGCGCCACCGTGCAATAGAAACCGCGATCACTTTGAACGCCTGCTCAAAGTGCAGGCCATCTGGGTCCCCCATGTTTCCCCTCCATTCCATGACGTGGACATCAAGCGGGAGAGGGGATGAACGTGATACATATGCGGCAAGAGTCGTAGCAGAGATGGCAGGCGAGATGCACGCGTGCGTCCACAACCCAGGTGTAGTAACTGCCAGGCTGCGCCATCGACGCGAAACATGAGAGATGGTAATCGCAATGCGCACACATTGGCTACCTTCTCCGCGCACAGCTTCTTGGAAAGTATTAAGCAGCAATTCGGACGGTAGCCGTAATACCAGAGACGAAAACTCCTGGGTTGGTGCTGTGAGCTTTCCTTTCAAAGTTCGTCTTCGATCTTTCAGTGAGGACTTTGCAACACGTCGTATTGATAGGCCAATATCTGCCGCACTGATAGCTGGGGCATGTGGCGATGATCCATGAAGCTCCATCAGCGTTTCTGTTCGTCATTGCATGTAAAATTGGTTGCATACGGTAAAGACTGGAGACTCACATGTAGCACCGTGGAGGTGGGAGACATGGACGACGCAAGTAGGCAGTGCAATTGATACATGATGTGACGGATGCAATCTGGGGTGACCTGATGACCCGCCGGCTGTTTCGTCATCTTAACGTTCAGCCGTGGGTTTGGTAACAAATTAGGTGTCCCGTGGGTCGACGTATTTTAACCTAATTGGTCCTGATCTTCGGCGTCGGTGGAGGAACTTTCAATATTTCCCTTTCGACCTTCGAAATCGAGGAGGGCATCTTCGAGGAATTCAAGCGCAAGGACAAGAAGGGCTAATTGTAGGGTAAGCATCCCAATAATCATTATGTAAATCTTTCCACCCCCATACGAAGCTGGTATTAACTCTGTGCAATTCTCCCTCCGTGCCTGTTTTGAGGAGCTGTGCAGCGACCCATTCCAGCCCATCGAGAAGGTTTTCCGGGACTTTATGATCGTCAAGGGCAACGTCCACAGAATCGTCCCTGTCGGCGGTTCCGTCCGTATAGTACTGTCTAACTCGACGGTTAGCAGTCCAACAAAAGGATCAACCCGGATGAAGTTGTTGCCTGCACGCCGCTGCCCGCGCTGCCACAGGACCTCCTCAACGTTGTTCCTCTGTCACTTAATAGTATCCTGAATGCATCCAACAGACCACCTGCAAATCGAATCGTATCGCAATGACCAACGACAAGGTTCGCTCGTTGAGAGGGAGGATCGAGTGCATCATAACTCACCCACACGAGTTTAACTGTGCGAGCTTAACTGTGCGAACTTCCCATTCACACTTATCTCCGGCATAACATCTCCAGCGGATATAACCACTCATTCTGTCATCCCAAGCCATTTGCATGTGTGTTTGCTTTATGCTTTCGGGCCTGCCTGCACAATTGCTTTGCACTTCGCATCCTTATATTCGGAATTTCGAGTTCTTGTATCACGTACATTCAGTCAACGAGCATTTATTATCATCAGTGTGCAACCAAACGTCCGCCACATGACGAGTCCTCAAGATTAGTGAGATAACGGAACGATCTATTACTGCGGGAATTCCTTGACAAAACATCGAAAGAACGGCTACTTTCATTTGATGGACCAGATTCACTTTTGGACTATTGTATGTATCATGACTCACATGCGTCATGATACTTTTCGATAGAGGTTTCGGACCAAGAAATTGGTCAATGCCGCAGTATAAAACTTCGCATTGGCAGTGATTCTGAAGACCATGGCTCAACTCGAACATCTCGAGATTCGAACAGTCACTCTCGCTGTCACTGTGAAAGTTTGCGATCGTCTATTTGGGCAAATGCAATTTTGCTGACATTTATAATTAATTTTGTGATATATAGCGCTCACTGATCATGATTCATGATACACCTGCTGGTATCCAGTTATAAAGCAGGAAGTCCGGCGAACGGACTGGCACGTGCATCACGAAAAAACACAACGCCAGAAGTCACGGTGATGGGCCAATCATGATGAGATTGGCGGCTACTTTCATTTGATGGACCAGATTCACTTTGGGACTATCGTATGTATCATGACTCATATCACGATACCTTTTGATAGAAGTTCAAAAGTTCAACCCACAGCCAATTCCGACGGTTCTTCCCGACCCACCTAGAGGTCAGCATATGCCATTGCGGAGACTCAGTCTTACACGAGCAAGTAGGATACCGTGACACTTGGGTTTACTTCTGATATGACGACATATGCATTACCAGACCCCAGACCTACCGGCAAGTAGGACCCGCAAGGAACCACAATTTGTAAAATGCGGTTCTTTTGATAGGCACCCATTCGAAGTTGCACATCCCGCATCTCACCGGCGACTGGTTGCCCTCAGGCCGCCGTACGTCAATACTCGCCCATGTATTGTACTTGGTAATATTACAAACGGTCTGGGTTTCTTGGAGATATGGGGGTTGGCAATAGCAGATCGGCTAGTCCTATCGAAAATCATCTAAAGGAGGTAAGAAGTCCCAAATTGATGTATCAAGCTGAAACGTGTCGGTGAGTGGGCCGGACGCCACGCTGTCATTGTTAAAATATTGACCGTCTAGGCTTACGAAACGGGGTTTACTAGCTCTTTAGATATGGTATATATGCACATTTGATGCTGACTTCCCACTTTCCATCATTTTGGACACCATGAACTTATCAGAAAAAGACAATTCCCTCGTCCTAGCACAGGAGCAAATCGTCGAGGAACCTGATCCAGCAGAACGAGCGCGCATCCTGCGCAAGATCGATTGGTGCATCTTACCTTTTGTGACTTTATTCTACCTGTTGTCATTCTTGTGAGTGCCCAGGGATACCGTCTCAACCCATTATGCTTCACATGTTGCGCTCCAGAGACCGGACTAATATTGGTGGGTTGAAACGCGCATACCTTTTATTCTTCGCGGACTGAAACGCATTCCCAGGAAACGCAAAGATCGCCGGCATGTCCACAGACCTGGGTTTGACCGGCTTCAGGTACAACATTGCTGCGGCGGTCCTCTTTGTGTGTCACGTATCGAGATCGTTCCATCATATGCTAAGACTCTCCTGTAGATCACGTACAGCCTCGCTGAAGTCCCTTCGTACGTCTGACATTAATAATAATGTGTCTATTCTCATTATTTGTGTAGAAATATCGCGCTCAAGTTATTTAGACCATCCCGCTGGAGTAAGTCGAGGTCTGCCTTGATTTTACTTTCACTGAGATTGGTCCAGTACCAACTATCATGATCGCATGGGGCCTTGTGATGACTCTTATGTGTCTTGTGAATTCGTACCAATCCCTCGTTATGTGCGTAAATCGTATCTGCATAGGTAGCGGGAGCAGGCAAAATAAACAGGGTAACGGCAGAGCTCGACTCTGTCTCGGCTTTGCGGAAGCAGGATTATTTCCCGGAGTGAATTACTACATCTGTCAATGGTATCCGCGATCTGAACGGTCCAAACGCATTGCCATATTCTTCTCTGCAGTGACAATCGCAGGTATGCATCACTTTGATGAAATCCACCATGAAAATTATCTTGGTTCCTAGGTGCCTTCGGCGGTCTCCTTGCGTAGGTCGCTTGATTTCCTGTTGACCCACCGTTGACCGTCATATTTTCACAGTTATGCTATCGAAAACATGGAAGGGTAATCGATTTATTATCACCTGCTAGTCATCACTGATCCGCCGATTAGCATTGGAGGGTTACATGGTTGGCAATGGATTGTGAGTTTGCTTGTTTTCGGAGTGAGAATCTACTAACTTTATGTTCATCGCTAGTTCTGCTTACAAGGCCTTGGTAAGTCATTCCAGATCCGGGGCCATTCGGATGTTCATATTTAATCAGCCACCATTGTCGTTGCTTGTGTCGCGTTTTTCTTCATGCAAGATGTGGGTTCATATATTTGCTTCTCATTTCACTCTCCGATTTACACTCCTTAGGATCCCGAAACAGCCACGTTCTTGACCGAACCGGAGAAAACATACGTCGTGAATATGCTCAAACAGGATTCTAGCAATCTTGCCACCTACTATAGCATTCAATTCATTCTGCAAGCCATGAAGGATTACAAAATTTACATCCAAGTCCTCATCTTCATGGGGTACTCACTGCCTTCTGTTATCTCGCATACATGAACTAAGTTCTTCATAAGGCTTGTCGTCCCTGGTTATGCTATCGCTCTCTTCACGCCAACTATCATCAACGAACTCGGCTACTCCTCGACCCATGCGCAGCTGCTCTCAGTCCCACCATTTGTTGCGGGCTGTTTTACCACACTCATAGTCGGTATCTATTCTGACAAGCATAGTCTTCGTGGCCCATATATCATTGGCAGCGCCTTCGTATCTCTCGTAGGATATATCTTGCTTTATTGTAGCACACGACCAGGCTCCTCGTACGTCGGAGTGTTTCTGGCTGCTCTCGGTATATATCCAGCGGTCCCAGTTGTTCTGGCTTGGGTAGGCTCGAATGCAGGAGGCGACTTAAAACGTGGAGTCGCGCTAGCGATGGTCATTGGTCTTGGAGGCCTCGGAGGGTATGTCGTTCCACCATAAATTCAAATTCCCCGCTCAGGCTGTCTTAGCATTTGTTCATCCTTCATTTATATTGATCCGCCACGTTTTCACATTGGGCATGGCACCATCACGGGATTCATCTCTCTTTCGTATGTTTCCCCACCCCTCCCGAACTGTAATTTCCATAACATGTTATTACCGCAGGATTTTACTAAGTCTGTTCGCTATGTGGGACTTCAACCGGCTTAACAAAAATAAAGAAGCTCAATGCCATGCAGAAGGTATAACTGAAGAAAGAAGTGCTGAATTCAGCAACATGGGCGATGGCAGTCCACTTTTCAGGTGAGCTCCATAACTCGTCCATTCTGCAGCGTTTGTTGATTAGTGTACAAGGTACATCATCTGAGGCTAGTGCACTATTTCGTTGATGATTTTCATCTGAAGAATCATGTACGCATTATCTATGAGTGGCATTTATGGCGTTGGCATGATGAATGTCAAAGACGTGTTAGTTGATCTCTTGCAAAAAAAGAATTAGCATTCAGGAAACAAGGGGACAGCAAAACATGAGATTAGCAAGGCAGAAGTGTACTCAAGGCAAGTATCTGAACTGCTAAATTGCAACCGCAAACAACAGATTCCGAACGCACGGGGGCGCATGTCTGAGAAACACCAATTCCGGTAGCTCCTGTCTGATCTATCGCGCAAGATAATCCGTTCTGGCTGCTCGAACATTAATTTTCAAGCAGAGCCTACGGCGAACTGTGTAGGTGCGCATCACAGACTCGATTGGAAAAAGGAATGCCCGTCAGTACGTTCTTGTTCGAGACCCTTTGAACGGTCAAAACGTCTCCAACGACAACGCACGAATGGGATTCGGGTTTTGAATTGAAAACATACGGTTGAACAGAGTGGAACGAATATTTAGGGCTGCTTTTGGTGAAGCAACCGGGCGGCAGATTGCTCAATAACTCTGCAGTGACACTGAACTTGGTTCTTTGACCATTCCTAGTACGTCACTCTAAGTGATAGTGAAAGCTCGGGGCATTGGGTGAAGCAAAGCCGGCAGTAGAATGTGATGCAGCTCAATGAATGGTCATTGGTGAGGACTAGCAACGTAACTTCGAGTCATGGTACAGTAACAGAAGAAACAGCCTACAGCTAACTTGTCACCGGTGTTCTGGATCACCATCTAGAGAAAGCACAGCGAAAAGGGGTAGGTACCCCCATGACCACCGTGTCCAAGAATAAGGCCATTCTCAAGAGACTAGAAGGGCCCGGGGTTGCGGAGGTTGGGAAGGAGATAAGTCAGTTATGAAGTATCAGAGGTATAATCGACAATCTAACTGCACCATCGTGGAATAGAGGCCGCCATCACTTTGAACGCCTGCTTGAAGTGCAAAGCACCTGGATTCATCGAATGGGAAAGGATATGAGCATGATACATATGCGGCAAGAGTTGTGGCAAAGATGGCAGCCGAGATGCATACGTGAATCACAATCTCTCTAAAATGGCCGGCGGAATAGCGGACCGAGGAAGGGCTTCACATCGGGGCATTCACAGAATCAGAGAAGTAGGGTTTCGGACGAGCGGAGGGGACACAAGTCTCCCATTTCTCTGATAGTTATGCCCTGTACCTTACCCCACAGGGGAAATAATTGGATTTTTTGCTAGGCTGCGTCATCGACACGAGACATGAGATAGCCATGAAGTTCCATCAGCGCTCTCTAGGCTTTCTGTTCATCGCTGCATGTAATGTAAAATTATTTGTATGAGCAATATTGGCCGCAACACCAACTTGAATTTCGTTCGTTCATGTTTAGTCTCGCGATTTCACCTCAGGCGTTGCTTCTCTGTCGAGTGCGCAACTGAGGTGGGTACACTGTTTATTACTCATGTT
>MU837233.1:66241-90091 GCA_029603245.1 Rhizopogon salebrosus TDB-379
TTCTATTCATACTTACGCCAATTCCGCCAAACATGTACAATGAATGCCATATGTGGACCAGATTTGTTTTTGGGCACATTATGTAACAGAGGTTAAACGTCTTTGAACAGCTATGCCTGCTCCTAGTGCCTTCAAGTCGGGCGAGCCAGTAATACAGTATTCGCGATTGCGGAAGATATTCGCCCAGATCTGCCACCATGTAGGATCCGCTTGAAAGAGCCACAGTTCCTATAATAGGTACCCATTCGAAACCACCCCACATCCCACTGGTAGCGACTGGTTGCCTGCCACATATCACTACTCCATTGCCAATACTTAGAGATATTTTGGGTATTTGAAACGGTCCGGAGTTTGTCGACATGCAGGGGCCTGCCAGTGGGAACAGCTGACTTGTGAGTAATACTGATATCACGCGAATGCAGGTGAGCAGTAGGACTCCACGCTGGCAAATAACGATCATCCAGGCTTACTACGAAACGGGATTTACCCGGTTCTCTGGATTTGATAAATGCACTGCGATGTCGATCTCTCACTTTCCATCATTCAGGACACCATGAACCTGTCAGAAAAGGGCAGCTCCCTCGTACTAGGACAGAAGCACATCGTCAAGGAACCTGATCCAGCAGAACGAGTGCGCATTCTGCGCAAGGTCGATTGGCACATCTTGCCTCTCGTGACGTTATTCTACTTGTTGTCGTTCTTGTGAGTCCCCAAGGATACCATCTATTACTGCTTCACATTTTGCGCCTCAGAGACCGCGTTAACGTTGGTGGGTTGGGACCCCTCCGTGTTCTTCACTGATTAAAGCACATCCCCAGGAAACGCAAAGGTCGCCGGCATGTCCACAGACCTGAATTTGACCGGCTTAAAGTACAACATTGCTGTAGCCGTCTTGTTTGTACGTCACGTATCGAGCTCGTTCCATCGTGTACTAAGATTCTCCTGTAGCCCACGCATTGTCTTGCTGAGGTCCCCTCGTACGTGTAACATCAGCAGTAATGTGTCTATCCTCACTGTTTCTGTAGAAACATCGCGCTCAAGCTATTCAGACCATCGCGCTGGAGTAAGCTGAGATCTGCCTTATTTTCACTCCTCATTAACATTGACTCAGTACCAACTATCATGGTCGCGTGGGGCCTTGTGATGACCCTTATGTGTCTCGTGAATTCGTACCAATCTCTCGTTATGTACGTCAACCGTATCTGGTGGTAACAGATATCATAACTTTAACGGCAGCGCTCGAGCGTGCCTCGGCTTGGCGGAAGGAGGATTACTTCCTGGAGTGAATTACTACATTTGTAACTGGTATCCGCGATCTGAACGGTCCAAACGCCTTGCCATATTTTTTTCTGCAGTGACACTCGCAGGTATGCTTCATTTTGACTAGACCCATTTCTATTGAAAATTCTCTTGGTTATTAGGCGCCTTTGGCGGGTTGCTGGCGTAAGTCGCTTAATTTCTTGTTAACCCGCTGTTGACCTTCATATTTTCACAGTTATGGCATTGAAAATATGGATGGGTAATCGATTTGTTGTCACTTGCTAACCATCACTGATTCGCATATTAGTATCGGAGGATTACATGGTTGGCAATGGATTGTGAGTTCGCATATCTTTGGACTGAGAGTCTACTAACTTCATGTGCATCGCTAGTTCTGCTTAGAAGGCCTTGGTAAGTCGTTCAAGACCTGAGTCAAATCGGATGTTCATATTCAACCAGCCACCGTTGCCGTTGCGTGTGTCGCGTTTTTCTCTATGCAAGATGTGGGTTCATGCATTTGCTTCTCCGTTCACTCATTGATCTACACTCCTTAGTATCCCGATGCAGCCACATTCTTGACCGAACCAGAGAGGGCATACGTCTTAGATATGCTCAAACATGATGACAATAACCTTGCCGCCCACTACAGTATCCAATTTGTCTTGCAAGCCATGAAAGATTACAAGATTTACATCCAGGTCCTCATCGCCCTGGGGTACTCACTACCTCCTGTTATCTCGCATACATGAACTAAGTTCTTCATAAGGTTTGCTGTCCCTGGTTATGCTATCGCTATCTTCACGCCAACTATCATCAACGAGCTTGGTTACTCCTCTACTCATGCACAGCTGCTCACAGTCCCACCATTTGTTGTCGCCTGTTGTGTTACACTCATAGTCGGTATCTATTCCGACAAACACAGTCTTCGTGGCCCATATATCATTGGTAGCTCCTCCGTCGCTCTCATAGGATATATCGTGCTTTATTGTAGCACACGACCAGGCCCATCGTACGTTGGAGTGTTTCTGGCCGCTCTCGGCGTATATCCATCAATCCCAGTTTTTCTTGCCTGGGTGGGCTCGAATGCAGGAGGCGACTTAAAACGTGGAGTTGCGCTGGCGATAGTCATCGGTCTCGGTAGCCTCGGAGGGTACGTCACATCACCATAAATCTGATTTTCCCGCTCAAGCTACCTTAGCATTTGCGCATCCTTCACTTATATCGATCCGCCACGTTTCAACGTTGGGCATGGCACCATCATGGGATTCCTCTCTCTTGCGTACAGCTTCATTCTTATGAAAAATTTATCTATGTAACACTTATTTGACACAGGTTATTATCGAGCCTGTTCTCTATGTGGAACTTCCACCGGCTTAATAAAAGGAAGGAAGCCTGGTGTCAGGCTGAAGGTATTACTGAAGAGAGAAGTGACGAATTCAGGAACATGGGTGACGCCAGTCCGCTTTTCAGGTGAGCTCCATAACTCGACCTTGTGCAACCTTTGCTCATTAATGTACAAGGTACATCATCTGAGTCAAACGCGCTGTTTCGTTACGCAGTTTAACCTGGAATCATGCCGACTGGTAAAGGTCAAGGCGTAAAGTATGAATGTCGCTAGACGCGGGGATTTTGTCAGTTGATCCTATGTAAATCAGAATTAGCATTCAAGCGACAGGGGGGCAGCCTGCGAAGAAATTGATTGGTATGCTTGATGTACTTGAGGTGAAGTGTCTGAATAAACTGCAAATGCAAATAAAATCATAAACCATCCGAACGGATGGGAGAGCATGTTCGAGAATCGCAACCGGGTAGCTCCCGTCCGATCTATCGCACAAAGATCAACCGGCGATAAGCATCCTCGCCGCCATTTGCAAACAGAGTCGCATACGGCGAACTGTGTAACTTACAAGTGTGGGCTCGCAAACTCGATTGGACACGAGAGATAGGAATTCCACGCCCGTTCGTTCTTGTTCGAGACCCTTTGAATTGTCACAGCTTCTCCGACTACAACATACGAATGGGATTCAGGATTTGGGGGTTGATATAGATATCCCACGGTTCATCAAAGTGGAAAGCAAAGCAACCGGATGGCAAAACGAGATTACATACTCGATTTTTTTGACCATTCCGAATTTCCTAGGTCACTCTATATGAATAGTCTCGGGAAATAAAACGGGAAAGTTATGCAACTGGACAGCAGAAGAGATTTCTTTGACAATTCCTATAGGTCACTCTAATAAATAAATAATTGCGTGAAGTAGCCCTAGTAGTAGCATGAGATGCACGTCAATAAATGATGAGTACTAGCACATGCTCATGGTACAGTGACAGAAGAAACAGCTGCCGCTTCGAGTTCTATCACTATGTAGTCAAAAACGAATCCAGGGTCACCAGCGCCTATGGCTATTGGTTAGTAAGTTACCACCACATCCCCACATCTCATGCACTACGCTCTTGCCTGCCACAAACCTTGCAAACTACTTCGTCTAGACTATACAATATCCTGAAAATACCCTACGTGCTTGAATGGATGTTTTCTGACAAAACATGAAAATATAACTTTCGGTCGTGAGTGTTTACATTCCGAGTTCTCTGCCTATGAATCCGAAAGAGTGACCTCTCGTGACACGACTGTGACTGCACGAACTCCGGCTTCATGAAAAAAATAGTTGAACCCGACCCGGATTGAACGGATGACCTTGAGGATGCAAGCCGAAGCTCTGGAATCTCACGCGCTACCACTGTGCTACGGGTTCTCGATTCCAGCTCCCTTTCATGACCACCAAAATATCAAGTGATGTTTCAAAGGGAGTATCAGACCGGATTTGAATTGGCCGGTATGGAATCTTAGAGACGAACCATAAAAAGCTTACAAACTAAACGTGCAAAAAAAACTGTCGATTCCAGCTCCCTTTCATGACCACCAAAATATCAAGTGATGTTTCAAAGGGAGTATCAGACCGGATTTGAATTGGCCGGTATGGAATCTTAGAGACGAACCATAAAAAGCTTACAAACTAAACGTGCAAAAAAAACTGTCGATTCCAGCTCCCTTTCATGACCACCAAAATATCAAGTGATGTTTCAAAGGGAGTATCAGACCGGATTTGAATTGGCCGGTATGGAATCTTAGAGACGAACCATAAAAAGCTTACAAACTAAACGTGCAAAAAAAACTGTCGATTCCAGCTCCCTTTCATGACCACCAAAATATCAAGTGATGTTTCAAAGGGAGTATCAGACCGGATTTGAATTGGCCGGCATGGAATCTTAGAGACGAGCCATAAGAAGCTTACAAACTAAACATGCAAAAAAAACTGTGTGAGATATGTGTTCATGCCATAGAATACATGCAGCTAAAAGTCCAAAGGTAAATTCATGATCGCCTACTTCCTCGAGAACAACGAAAACCTCCGCTTTGACCCCCGAGAACTTTCTTCATCTAGATGCGACATCGACGACGCAGGGCTGTACTGCTCCTTGCGCTTTCGCATCAGGAACAATAGCGAGGCTGGCCGTAAGGGTGACGCGGGGGTTCGCGGTGCGGTGCGCATGCTCATGCCTGAGGGGGTTGATGAGCCGGAAGAAACAGGGTGCAGTGTTGGCACCTGAGACCGTGGTGTAGAAGACGTATTGAGTGATGTGTGGGACCATAACGGCCCTGGTTCAAGAGCAAATGAGGTGTAAGGCCCAGTGTCTGATTCTTCCGATGGAGGGGGTGCTACTGCCGCTGGCTCTTCCTCCCTGCGCTTTGACGAGAGATCTCTTTCGTGAAGAGCAAGGTCATGGTGAATGAGATCGAACCCCTCTAGCAGGTTCACTGCGTACTCTGGTACGTGGACTGAATCCTTGTCTAGTTCTGCAAGGATCTCTGTATGCGAGCGTGGAGAAGTACTCGCATAGATCGTGGCTACGCCGCCTCCAGAAGGCGCTTCTGGAGATGGCTGTGATGGTACACGTGACGCACGTGATGCTCCATTTGAGGACGTCGATGTAATGGATAGTGGAGGTGTCGGTGGCCGCGTAGGAGTCACGTCATCAGTGTGGTCATTACATGGCAGTAAGCGAGATGAAGGGGTCGGTGACTGTGTCAAAGATGTGGAAGAGTGCTCAGAAGTGGAATAACGCGTAGTTCTAAATAGCGAGGATGGTTTAGAGGGTCCGCTTGCAGTCCATGGTTTGGTGACTGTGTCAAAGATGTGGAAGAGTGCTCAGAAGTGGAATAACGCGTAGTTCTAAATAGCGAGGATGGTTTAGAGGGTCCGCTTGCAGCCCATGGTTTGCTAGAGCGTCTGGCAGGAACAGGTGGTGGTGCACCATGAACTGATGTTGGAAGGGCATGCTTTGCAGTGAAACGCAGAGTAACCGCCGACGGTCGCAGACGTAGTGGTGAAACGTCGCTCATGGTCATCCGGCGTGAGAAGGTGCAGTCTACGAAAAGAGGCCTGCACTTATGGTGGAAGTGAAATGATATTCTCGTGGGAGACCGCTCGAAAAATTGAACAAGGTTAGCCCGGCGCCTTGCCTCATTGTTGAGGGGTGAGGGATTCTCGCCGAGGCTTCTTTGCTCCGGCAGGCCTTTGTTCGACTTGAGTGATGCTAGATGCTGACTCAGCTGACTCAACTCCAGGTCCGCTACACATTGCCGTCGTTCTTCCATCCAGCGGTCAGATTGCAGGGTAGCGTAACGGTCTGGGTCAACCGTTCTATCCGCGAGAGAAGTTTTTAACTTGGCAGCACGTTCCCTTGATTCATTCGCACGTGCACTCATCGCCGACGCCGCTTTTTCCAAAGCAAGAATCTGAAGTTCTCGAGACGACCGCTCGCTTGTGCACCTCTTAAGCGCATCCGACAATGCTTGTTCGGCTAGCGAGTAGCGCCATTCGCGACGTAAAGAGTCTCTGGAGGATCCACAACTAGAAATCAACCTGATGAAGCGATTAGGCTTCATGGTGGGACTACCAAACGGGTGGCTGGAATCAGGTGTGCTAAGCGTTGCAGCGATGCACTATTCAGAAAGGGAAATTGTGCGCAACATGAAGAACACGTACTGTACGTTGGCTGATATATCTAGAGAAATGACGTTTGTTGGTGGGAGTATGGAGTTGGTACGATCCTGAAGGAGGATTGAAATGAATCAGGGAGTCATGAGCAACTTGTGTATTACCTACCCGCAAAGCACGCTTCATGTTGGTTATGCTACTAGTCTTGATTTGCAGTGGCGGCGGATGTAAAAGGAGGCTCCCGTACGGCTCCTCAGATGCATCAAGGGGTTCGTCTACCCGATCAAGGATCTTCCGTGCAATCATGATGAGAAAAGTGGTCAAACCGCAGGCAGCCAGATGCTCAGAAGCAGACTCTTGAAGCTTGAGCAGTCAGAAAAGACAGGAAACAAAGTGGGATGAGAGAGCGGTGGCAGGCCGGGTTTTGAACTCGCCGCGGCATGAAAGCCTAAGGCAAGGTTGCCTAAGAGCAATTGCCGGTTACTGGGGTACATCCCTCATTTAAAAAGCAACTCAAAAATCTTCCAGAAGTCCTCCAGCAGCTACAGTTCTTATCTGACTATGAATGGTGTATCTCTTGCAGTACGAAGTTGTCCGTGTAAGTCACCGTCAACGAGTCAACGGCTCCGACAGCCTGATATTACATGAACCAAAATTCAGGACCACGTGTCCATATCGGAGGCGGCTGTTCACCATGGCGCGTGGCATTTCCGATCCGTGACGTAGCAGGAAAAAATTTCAGGCTTTCGCTCTGCTTCACTGTACAATACATATGCTCGGAAATATCAGAATTTGCTTCCGCGGCAGCAATTTCGAGAGGTCGGTTCGGGGAGCTGACACACTTCTTGGCTCCGACTCTGACGGTCAGAAGTCCTTCTTCCACCCTCCAATTCCTCAACAGACACCCGCATGTCATGGCCATTCTAATCGTATCCGCGGTTTTAGTATTCCGTTTGTCACGGCCATTCCCATGGCATGCCCTAGTGACCATCGGTTAGATTACGGCCAGTACTCCTGGGCCAACCTATAAATTGAGACCTTTGACCTCAAGTAGAGAGCCTGAAAGACTCACCGCACTGGTGGGTATATCTTGGTAAGTTTCTATTATTTCACTTGGCATCCGAGCTTACGCATGTTGCACCCGCAGTTACCTTAACTGCAATCAACCGAATGTTTTCGCAGAGCCGCTGGACCTTTGGACGATAATCAAAATTTAACGTTAGCCCAAGGAAACGCAAAGCAGATCGCTCGAACTGATAAATACTCGCCCACGTTGATGAAGTAATATCGTTGACACCAGCACGGGTATGTCCTCATGTCGGGTGCCTTCATATAAGGCCACCATGCTAACTGAGACTAGGTTCAATGATTATCACCACCATGTGTCACTGCACGGTTACATGAACGCCGATCAAATGATGGTTGAGGGCGCTGGTGTCGGACATGATGTGGGACTGTGACATTACCTTGAGGCGTTACCATGCTTTATAGG
The DNA here is from genome assembly GCA_029603245.1 of Rhizopogon salebrosus TDB-379. Classification (NCBI taxonomy): domain Eukaryota; kingdom Fungi; phylum Basidiomycota; class Agaricomycetes; order Boletales; family Rhizopogonaceae; genus Rhizopogon; species Rhizopogon salebrosus. Next base: position 73,997 of record MU837233.1, read on the forward strand.
GAGCAGTTAATGCCTAGAAGGGCGCAAGTGAGACAAGCTGGTTATTGGATAGGACCGGTATATGTATCGTGACATGATCTGTTCTTGCAGCTGGCTGTCCATACATAAATCACGATCTCCCGAGCACAAGGTCTCGCAAGCCCCTTCCGAACTTCTTCACGCTGGCTTTCAAAATCCCTCTCCTACAACGTCCCGTCTCCTTGAACAGGTAGTCCCCGGGCTCATCTGGAGCATCCTCCATCCGCCACCTCGCCAAGTTCATCCGCATCTCCGTCTCGCCACTTAACGAGAACCCAGAGTACATGCTCACAGGAATCACTTGCCCGGGGATTACCATCGACATGGGCCGCGAGTCTCGACCAAACTGTACTGACATACGCTCCCCACAATCGAGGGATTTCGTACCACGTGGTGCGTAGTCATAGTCGGATTGGATGGGTGAGGGCGTGCGAGGAAGGTGTCCAGGTGTGCTAGGCCGAGACATGTTTTTCCGAATGACGGTATAATATGGTCGGCTGTGGTGGCCGATTCGGACAGGAGGTTCGGCACTGACAGGGGTAGACAAGGGAGAAGGTGTTGATGGCACATGCGACGCCTGCATTGCGTGTGGTAGTGGGGATTGGGCACGATCATCATATGCGGGAGAAGATTGTTGTGATTGAGAGCAAAACGAGAGCGACGACATACGCTTGAGCAAAGGCATGTGTTGCTTCCTCCGTAGTTTGTGATTGGGAGAACATTGTGATGACGTTGACGTGATCGAGAGTAAGGAAAGAGCGGGTGAAACACCATCAGTGTGTAGATCGCCATCAGTGGCGTGTGGTGCATCAATCAAAACGGAACTGGCGTTTAAGTTTAAAGTCATATCTGGCGTCATGATGGTTGGTGATGTGCGTGACGAGTCGTGAGGGTGGAGAGTGGAGCGTGCGTGCGTGGACAACGTCCTAAGGAAAAGAGCGGGGAGTCTTCGCCGGTACCGTATTGACTGTTTCTTCAAAGCCCGACGCTCAGCTTCGTGCTTGTGAGGTCCATCCAAAGGATCCTGCTTTGTGCTGACGGTGGTAGTGGAAGAGAACAACGGCTGCACAAACAAATAAGACGGAACACAAAAGGGTCAGCAATACAACCCTATTCCTGCGGATGTAACAAACGGCATGCGATATTTACCGAATTCGATGTTGCTGTGGCGACGTCGTGGGGAGTGTTGCCACGATCTCCCTGAGGATAGATCTCGTGAGCATCCGGCATAACATCCAGGGTCTTCTGCACATCCTCAGGATGGTTTGGACACGCCAGCTCGCTGGTACACGAGTCTAGCACTGCCGTAACTACAGGTACCTGAAAGCCTCCCCTGCAGGACATGAGGTCACCTTGAGGAGTCATAGGCCCAATACTCGTATCCGCAGGGACCCTCCCTGGCACCCGCTTGACTCTCGCTCTTCCACTTCTCAGATGGGAAGCCAGCACGGCCGGGGCTGTCATCCTTCGCGCTCTTGGCAACTTCTCCTCGAACTTCCTCTTCGCCGCCTCGGAACTCCACGTACACCACAGACACATAGGAATGAGAGTATTAGAGAATCCGCATTGCGCACAGACAAAGAGGGGCCTATTTGGACAGAGGTGCAACGAAGGCAGTGAATCAGAGGCACGGAGGTGCTGGAGAGCATCGATCCAGGATGAGCGATCGTGATCCTCTTCGAAATGAATGATTGTGTAACTCACGGGCTTGTTTCGTTTCCATTGTCTTCGAAGATAACGTCGCGGAGTTTCCGGTAAATCCATGCCAAGGGGGGTGGTGGTCATGTCGGGGTAGTTGATGCGATTTAAGAGTAGAGGGGTATTCTGAAAATTTGCTTAAATGTCACCAAGTCCACGAGGCCGAGGGGCTTAGATTGATCAAAGTTGGAAGGTATCCGTCTGAATCGCGAATCACCCGCACGGCTGTGTCAAATGGCAAGGAGGAGTGAACACCCATCAGCAAAGCAAGCACAGACATATCGATCCTGAGACTGCAATCATAGCGCAAATTGTTCTGAAGCATGCGTTTTGAGCATGGTTGACGGAGCTCATGAGTAACATCGTGGTCTACCAAAACCTTCGAAAAACGGCACGTTGTAAGGGTATGTCTGACGTAATTATGCGACACAATAAATACAGTCAAGCGCACCGCCTGAAACTCTTCCATTGACGAATATTCCAAGCTACATAGCGGTTCAAGAGTGTAAAGAACGCTTACCACGAATCCAAAATTTGGAAGGTGCGAAGCCGGACGCAATGCAGACCAATAGCGTAGCCTAATCCCACTGGTTTAGATACACGCACCTGGTATAAATAGCCGACGGCGGACAACCCGTACAGGTGAGGTAAAATGCATTCTCTATAAGTGCAAATTCAAGTTCCAAGGTAACAATGCTGAATGCCGATGCTATGGATCCACAAGTGAGAAAATATGCATGTTACAATATGTACTACGCTTGGCCTAGTGGGGGTAATGAGCTTCAGCACAAGAATACGTAACACAAACTCACCAGTGCCTGAAATCATACGAAGACAGTAATGGCTCCTCTTTTATCGTCCATGACCCATTGCCCATTAATAAGCTGGCTCACATGAACACGCCCACATCCGCCAACAGGACAAGTCCATCCATGCTCAGCTTCTACAACGGGACCCTTGACTCGACCTTTCCCATTACCCTTCCCCTTTAGGGGGGTGCGAGAAGAGGTTCTAGGTCGAGCGCGTGACGGACCGGGGGCGGCGGGTAAAAGTTCGGACGACGATGATGGAAGGGGATGTCGGGGACGAAGACGTGAGCGAATTGAAGAGAATATAGGTTCAGGGGAGATCTCGGGTTCCGTTGCCTTGCCTTTACCTTTCAGAGAACGTGTGGGGTAGGCTCCGGGTAACGGGAGTTCATCTACATACTCTGCCTTCCCTTTCCCTTTCCCCTTTCCTTTCACATCAACGATCTCCGGGACAATGAGAGGTGGTGGCTTCATCAATTCCTCAACGCATTTTCCGTCCAAAAGATGTCCACATCTTAAACCCCATAATCTTCTTCTTGCTCTGTCTTTCGCAACATCAGTAGCTCCCAGTATCAATGGGTCGTGGCACCGAGGACAAACAAGCACAGCATCCCCGGGACGATTAGTGCTTGAGCTGGAGGAACATGGACTATCAATGTCGATAGCAGACGCAGAAGTCATGGACGACAGCTCGAAGTCATGAGTAAAGCTAGGTGCAGGCTTTGTAGGATGAGTATACTCCGTTTTATAATCCGGTTCTGAGGGTCGCCCTAAGTTGTTGAAAAGACGGAGATCACCTCGCATCAGTGGGTCACCTGGGTCGTCATGAAAATCTGCAGCTCGATAGTGACGGAAGCCATTGTCTCCATGTGGCTCTTCTTCGTCCATAAAGAAGTCTAGGGGGTTCCATTGCATGAAAACATCAGCTGGGATGCCGAAGATTCTGCGGCGGGGGCGCTCGTTACTACGAGATCGAGAAGGGGGTTGATCGAAAGCTGCTCTTGCGCGTTGAAGCAGTGCACCGCCCAGTCCCATCACAGGAACATGATGAGATGGTGCAGCGGCAGGTGGAGGAACAGGCGCCGGAGGATTAGGCACACGTCTAATGTTCGTTTCGAATGGAAGAGGTTCTGCAGCGGGAACCACTAACCCTGGGGCGGTGGGAAAGGGGGGTGGTCTTCTTCGCATGGGTAGAAACCTTTGAGGTATTTGTGGAACTGGAGGTATAGTAGCAATCTGTGGAGGGGGTGAAGGGGAGAATATGTGCGCTCCTGGGAAAGGTTCAGGAAGTACCGCCGAAACCAAATGTATAGACTCACTGCGAATTCTTGGGGCGGTCCTGACACTGACGAACTGTATATCGTCGTCATCATCGCTGTCATTTATTGTTATAACCTCTCGCTCGACTGGCACAGAACGACCAGATTCCGACACCCTTCTCCTCCGGGTAGGTGGTCCCGATCGGGTATGAGCCACCTCCTCCAGAAGGTCGACATCGATGATCTCGGGCGACCCACGACCTGAAACAGTAGATGTTGGACGTTGAACGTCAGCCAGAGACATCTGTAAACGTAGTATCGATGGTCCGTTAGCGTTGGTCGTCGTTCTAGGTCAACTTCGGTGCCAGCACTGAAAGCGCTATTATAGGTGTTACATCAGCAGATGTGCACGGGCCATCGCCAAACAATAGCCAAACTGTGGCGGTGTATAAAATATTTTCATCGACAACGTTCCTTTGTACTTCTTCATCTGCATTTTCTGTGTTGTGTAAGTATGTTTTCCATTGTCTTCTTCCTCATGGGATGACTTTATTCTCTTCCCCGTCCTACACGACCATGCCGAGGAATAGAGCTGTTCGTTCGCAACGAGCACGCGTTCTTCGGAGCGCACAGTGCACTTGCCAGTGCCATTTTGTCTGATTCTTCATCTCGATCTACCGCGTTTCTGTTCTGTTTCTGACCAACGCTTCAGCTCTCTTTAGGTCGCAAAGTCAAGTCATCGGTCCTCAAGTTATCTTCTCTTATCTAGGTGAGCATTGATCTATCTTCAAACCTTCCCTCGCTGCGCCCATGCACGATGAAAATTTTCCGTTATTCGCAGTTTCCACTCTAGTGCCCTCCCGCAGGAGTACTCCCCCAATACCGAACGTTTATATTCCCCCTCACTGTGTGAACCCAAAAGCATAGTTGTGCGTGGGCCGCCCTTGTGGTGCGCTGAATGGGAGGTGGGGGTTGGCGCGATGAGAGTGAATAGTCCTTCCAGGATGTCTGATCTTTAATGGCGCATCGAGCATTGTTCTTCCATAGTCCTTACGCTAATGATTTTTTTATAGGTCCTAGTTGTATTTATACGTTTGCCGCACACCTTGTTCTTTGTAGAGTTCTACCAGGACTATTATTTTTCTCTCTTTCCCGTGTGCGAGCCAGATGTTTTATAATGACAAATCCATGCATGACCACGCTTCCCATTAGAGGATAAGTTGTGCGCATGCGTCAGTCGTCTGAAGGTGTCGTAGCAAGCCTCGTTAACTGTGAAATGATACGAGAGTTTTGAGGGTTTACATAAATTGTTAAGTGACTGATGACCACGCCAACTTGAAGTGCTAACTGAGGTGATCAGCGCCGTAGTTCGGAAACTGAGTACTACAGCTGATCGAGAATTTTTGAAACATGGCTTGCCCATGTTCACAAAGCCCAATTGCGGCCACATCGTACATGCTGCATCGTAGCACACCACCAGGTGGCCGCCGGATCCAAGGCCCTATAGAGACACATGTGGTCGCCCCAGAGCCTACCTCGACCGTCACAAATACCAATCTCGGTCGCAGCACCGAGGCCAGGGAGACCTTCGCAATAGACAAAGTGGCTGAGGAACTTCATCGACGTATCATTCGAGACATGTGCAACATATATCAACTTTCAGATACACTATACCCATACACAGGAATCACGGACGCTGGGCTACCTCTTCTGGCGGTGAAGTAGGTGCGCTTTTCACTCCAGCCCTTGGAACAGGGTACTCTCGGACTCGGGACGGATCAACCATCTATTCATGTCTTGCACCGAAACTGCTGCTGGTTGGGTACCCTGGTGCGAGGTATGAATTTCGGTCTCTTGCTCAGGTGACTGAAGAAGTAAGCACGACAAACAGCACGCCCGAATTACATTCGCAAAGGGTTAGTATTTTGGCGCCGAGTGCGCTGCGACCTGAACAATATATCCAAAGGGATCCATGCCATTGCCTAAGTGAGCATCCCAAGGAGTAATCAAACACGAACGTGCACTATGCCTTCTCACTCGGGAAGTTCTCTTATGGGTAACCACTGTCACCGGTGTGTTGTTGCTGTAAGTAGGACGTGTACTGACATATTGGGACATAGACCTTGCTGAACCGTCATGAGGCTGTATCTAGGCGCAGAAAACGTGTATGGGCCTTTCCAGTGCACATGAAGAAGAAGCGAACACGTGGCTGAAGCACTTGAAGTTGAAGTGTTCCCGAGCGATCTCCTATCAATCTCGTCGAGGCCTGTAAAACACTGGAACGGATCCAAGTGCAGTTGTGCCAATGGAAATCAGCGAATGGCTGTGCTTCTGAGGAAAACAGAACTTTGTCGAGACACGAGTCTAAGTTGCACTCCTCGGCTTATCAGAGAACCTGTGAGTCTCCCCCTTCCGACGTTGTACATAACATTGTATGACTTTGTATTCCGATACATCGGAGATATTTTCTATATATGGATCTTATATCGGCATATATGACTATATCTTCGTCTCATCAGTCCTCCGATATTGTAATTGGCTCGGTGACTGATATGCTTAAACCAGTTAAGATGAGCACTGCGTTGATCACTCGAAGGAATGACTGTCTTCCTTCTTGTATAGGTCTGGCTACGGAAGACTAGATCGTTCCAGTAGTCGATCAAAATGGCACTTGAACTAAAATGAGTATACAGATGGAGAACACAATGCCACGGCGCAGAACGCGAAGAAGGACTGGTGTCGGGATGCAGCACCGCCAGGGCAGATAAGTCCTGCGAGTCATCCTGAAATCCCGGCTTTCCTGAAAGTGCTTAGAACGCCACGTTGTCGGATCTAGCTTTTACTCCCCGACGGTATTCAAGATCTCATCAATTTGATGATGCAATTGGATGGCAATCCATCCTCGTCATTCCCGTCGGCCCATTAGTCTGACCATATTATTGGGAGTCACATGTTGTCTCTTATCAGCTCTTCCTTGGGGAAGACACTAAGCTCTATTACTCATCGCAGGCCTTGGCTTTTTGGCTTTCTGCATAGTGCACCTCTCTCCGAGTCACCGGATGCAACTTACCTACATAGTATGCGAGATATGAAGCCTGATTAATTTGGCCGGCACTAGGACACACCAGTGTGACCGCTTCTTGTGATCTCGCTCGTCTATCTGACTGACTGCATCATGAACATCCATATATTGTCACTTATCCGATCTTCGTGGTGGAGCGAAGTGCGAGGGAAACGGGCACTGTGAAATGATATCAGGGAGAAAGAACCCAGCGTTGTGTTGGGTAGTGTCACCGAAGGACCAGCCGAACGAGAGTTAGGAACAAGTACCAGCTGTCTGGATCCCAGACATCGTTTCCAAATTTCACCTTGAGGTCGGTAACACTCACATTTACACGTGGCGAAGTGACGCACAAGCTGCACGTAACGATCATTTCATTGCGTCGATATGACCGATGGTTTGAAAGTGGAACTCCCTCCGTACAGCTAGGAAATTGGCGGACATCTCCTAATGAGCGTCTCTCCCAGAAACATAGCTGCGCGCGGCACAAGTACCAGTGCTCCGGATCGGGAACCTAGAGGTGACTGGCGCCTACATTTCCGGGTGGCGAGGTGGCGCCCAATGTGCATTAGGTCAAACGGAGAATGATAGGTAGGATGAAACGTCCAACCCTACCACCAGCTCTGCAAGGATATAATTCCGGAACACCAGCTGCGAACGTCAATGAGGTTGACAATGAGGTTGACCCTCACGTGGCTCCATAGTATCAGCTCGATCAGAGACCGATGACGCTTGCCTGGCCTCGAGGCCGACACTCGCTGTTCAGTGTGGAGAAAGAAAATATGATATCAGATGTGGTGTTTAGTTTTGAATGTTGATGATCGAAGCAATGATCTCAGCGAGACTCTGGAAGCGTGCACAGGCTGGGTTGTGTGGACATGCCAAGCTATCCTGTGGTATAGCCGCCGATATCATGACTGTGGGGATCAATAGCACGCTCATCCGCAGCTTTCCTCACCAAAAAGCCAGTCCCTAGATAAATTCCGGGAAGCTTTTGATGCGTTTTTCGAAGCTCCGACTGGCATCAGAGGCTTCATCTCACGTATGACAAGGTATGACATCGTCCCTGATTATGAGTCATAGCGCTGCGATACCAGTGGTACTTACCTGTATTTACTTATGCGGCACGAGTCGACCTTGCTGTGGAAGTTGCCGATCACCCTGCCACTGGGCCTGGACAGCTGTGGTCCGTTCGAGAGCTTGTTAAGGCAAGCATCGGTGCAACGAATGGTTTGGTGACGTGGTCAAGGGTAAGTTTTACCCACGTGCGCTTGCGAGCCGCATTCGCAGAACACCTTTTCCTAACTCATGCAATAGGCACTCAGAGCCCGAGAGAACCCCACAGAATAGATTTCCGATTCGGATATCAAGGGATGAGGTTGACTATAACTTGCAGCCGCAGTCGATGTCGTGAAAGCGTTGTGAACACTGAACGAACTGCGACGAAGAACAAGAGTCGCATACCATCTTAGGGCCGATGTTGGCCCTCATTGGACAAATGCGTGTCAGTGCGGGATTGTAGGTTGGGTCTTCGTATCGCGATTCGGAGCACGCTCAAAAAGTCAACGGGCCAACACGTGGTAATTTTTTCGGGAAATCCCAACTAACAATTGTGGTGTGAACTTGTAAGTCTACCAAAGTCGCGGATGGTGAATGATATATCCTCGTACACAGCTGACCATTGATATCCATGCGTTCAAGCAGCACGGCTTGTACATACGAGACGTGTATTCGAAAACTGGTCCATCGTGTCGAGCCAATTGCGTTGCAGAGCATATTCCGGTCGCTACATTGTCTTCTTGCATGTGTTTCCACTATCCCTTGTATCTTTTACGTTGTCACGTCGGTTTCCAATGGAAACCTTGAACGAGCATACTAAATATCTCCCATGACGAAGTCGCTTGCCGTGGATCACAAAGAATCAATGCCCGCGGGCACGGGTAATTTGCGCGGATATGAAGTGCTACGAGGCCAGGTCGCCCCAATACTTGCAAACGCGGCCCTAGGATTAGAGACTCACTAGCACGGTGTCAGTTGACAAGAGTAGGGGAGGTATTCAGTCCTTCGGGCGGATGCGGAAACGTGGATTGGTGCGCGGTGAACAGCTGTAGAGTCATTGGCATACCAAGTTTGTGCAGGGAAGATCAAGATAGATTAATAACACGTTACACCGCTGTATACGGTGGACCGCTGGCATCGCGAGAGTGGTGAGAAAGGGAAGTGGAAACAAAAAGTTGCAAGCCAGAATAGGGATAGTTCAAAGGAACAGACCTTTTTTGGCCTCAGCCAGTGCAAGCCGGGCGTCAACAAGGCGTCAACGTAACTTGGAGCTCGAGCAACACTTCAAAGTTGCGGGTCATTTGAAAGAGTTCTTAGGAACATTGCGAAAAGTAGGTTAATGCCGGTACGCCACACGATATGATCCCCCCGAGACTGTCCGCTTTGATCTCAGGTCAATCTTAGGCTCCACCTTCAGATCTCTCCACATTTGCGTTGGCGCTTCAATGTGCACGAGACCGACTAAAATGAAAAGACTGTTGGTCAGTTCTAACTTCTGAGATCTGTCCACTTTCTAGTTTTTATGTTCTCGTTCCTTGTGACGCATCCTATTTCCATGACAGGGAGACACTTCGGCGTTCTCGTAATGATGAGGTCATTAAGACGGACTCTCACCGGTCCTACCTTTGATGGCGGGAAGTGATGGAAGGACGCGGCGATCACACATTGTACGTCGATTTGTCGACTTTAAGTATCCTTTCTGTCTCCGGTCTCTTTGAGACGCTCAAATACCCCTTCTTGACTCCTGAGTGCCTACTCGAACAACTCCCCTGCCCAACATGCTAGCCCAACGGATGCTCGCATCACATTCTTCTTCCATTTGCTCATTGTCTGCCTTTGAGCTGCTTGATGAGCCCATCCTCGAACGTATCGCATTTTACTTGGCCGCAGATTCCCTCGTTGGACCCCCATCTACATTGATCCCTCTCTTGTGCATCTCACGCACGATCAATACGTCTCTCAAATTTCGCTGCGATAGTCATCTATATTCTCATATTTTTTCCTACAAGTTCGATTCAGCAGCAGTACTACGCCGTCTATCATGGGGACGCACCACTGTCAAATGCATGGCCGAGGAGCTTCGCAAACGCAGTATCACATTGACCCGTATGCGTCATCGGAATGCGGGAGGTCTTGAGTATCTTCAGGAGGACCTTTGGACAGTTTATCTCATGATACTCGAGAATGATTATAAAAACATGGTTCAGCTGTGTTCCTGGGGAGAGCTTCCAACGTGGTTGGCAAATGTCATTGAAGACAAATGTCTAATTCCCCCACGGCATCCGCTATCTTGGTTCAACGATATCGAAGTCACTTCATTGGCGCTTTGGCTTCTGTGGATGAGTAGGGACAAAGGTCAGCTGCTGGTATGCCAACTCACATGCATGGTCTTATATTGGCATCAGAGAGCGTCAAGCATGAAGACCCCCATGCACGCAGTGAATTGTTGGAGATGCTTAACCCCTTCCTTGTCGAAGGACATCTAGTGCGTATCAAAATTGTTGCTTGTCCCTGACCGGCGCAACTTAATTACGTGCAGTTCTCGTCTGCGTATGCTCCTGACGCATTCTTCTACCTGCCACTATGTGCAGAACATGACGCCGAAATTCCATGCACGACTGGTCTGCCAATTCCCATTACCCGCACGATCGTGCACTATGGTCGAAAGATTACGCTCGCCGCACCACCTTTGGTACCAGCTGCACTTCTGAATTTTGTGGTCAGGATGGAAGCGCGTTTAGATGCAAATCCATTACCATCCGCAATGGCACAACTTCCCGCTACGAGAGCGGAAGCTGCTGCAATGGGATTGTCTCTTCCGCGCCTTACACAAGAAGATGTTGTAGACTTTCACTTCCGCACTCGCACAAGGTTTTTTGGGGACTACGATAACCGTGGAAGCGAGCGTCTTGATAGTGAATGGTTCCGCATCGTATCGTGTCATGATATGTGGGCTGTGGATCGACCACTTCGAGGAATTTTCTACCATCTCGGGACGTTGACTGGACACTGGAATGGTCGCGCTTTGGTTCGTTCTTGACTATATTATCGCCTGACCAATTATTCACGTTTTGTTGCGTCAGATTCCAGACCTGCAGAATCACATTGAAGTTAATCTCCCACAAAACATACATCGACGACAGAACGTACAGACTTGGGCACTCCAGCGCGTATCTTGCGTGTTTCAAGAACACCATTGTTTTGCAGATGAACCCATATCTGCACCTGCCGAAGCTCATGGATGGGGTGAAGATGTCCTCAACGTCTGGTTGCCTCCTCGGCTGAAAATCCACCATGAAGCTGTGAGTTATTTTCTGCATCTTGAGCGGCATGCAATAACTTCATGATAACAATAGGATGGCTTGATGCTGCATGATCCGGAGACTGGGAAGTCTGTACGCTACGAGACGTACCATCCCGAGCGCGAAAACCCCTACTGTGGTTCGTTCAAAGGAAGCTCTGAGTGGCGCTGTGATCCACCCCCGCATACCATAACCGAAGATGCAGAGGACGAAGCGGTCGATGATGATTACGATGAGTTCTGTGAAGAATTATCCAGTGGCGTCAAGGACATTATAATCACGGGAGAGGTGAGTCACTCTAGGGTGAAACTTGACTCTGAGACGCATGATTTTTTTGCAGACGCACGAGCGGGAGGGCCCAGCTTGGGGGGACTTCTCGTTTATTGGCCGAGTAAGACCTTGGGATGGCTTTGTTGTTCTGCTGCGAATGTCGGTATGTGTCACAACGCTTGAATTGTGTCATTCTTTTTGACTAATTCTTATGAATTAGACGCACGCCGCCCATTCATACAATGGACGTTGGATATTCAAAGGTTACATACACGAGCGCAGTCTTGTCGGGCGTTGGCGTGAAACTGGCACCGCAATTGACCAGGTAGGCTATGAGGGCGGATTTGTGCTGTGCAAGGTGGACGAGACGTCTGTTGATGCGACCTGAGCGCGGATAACTGCGTCTCATTTTACGTTATGCATGACCTCACTCTGTATTAAGATTCTGTTGTGTTCCTATCTGCATTTAGCAACATCGTAATGTACAATTGTCACATAATTGCCCTTCCTAATGTAATGTATTTTCATATCAACGCTTGGTGAAATGAATGCCGTTCGCCACTGCATTCATTTTTTGTCAATTCCCAAAGTCATAAATGTTTCGACGGATCACTACAAATGAAATGCAGTATATTAGTACGCATATGACGAGTCGCAATTAAGACTCTAAGCTGCCCCCGTCCGTCTCTCAATGAATCCCCTGACATTAGCATGTCCCTCAAGGGTACCAAAGAAGCACCGCTTGGCCGCGCTCTCCCAAAGGACAACATCCAGTTGTTTTGCATACGCTAGCACATATTCATAATCGGCTTGCGACGCGAAGTCTTTGTAAAGGTAACCTGATGGTGTCGTGGCTAGCGTGAGAAGGCATCAAAACGAAGAGGCGTTCCTTACCTTCTGCAGACTTCAGCCGATTCCTCTCAAGCTCCCAGAGCCTTATCTGGTCCTGTACTGTCACAGGTAATAGGGGGTTCTATTCAGGGGGCGTGAGCGAAAAGAACTGCGCTGTGAGGGGTGATTCTGCGCTCACGTTCTTGCGCATCTGTGCATGTGCATGTGTCGTTAGGTAGCTGATGATCTGTCGACGGCGATCAAGCTCATTATCCAAACTCGACGGAATTCTGATACCTGCTCAGCCGAGATTCCGTTGCTCAGTGCCTTGCGAACGCTTTCGCGCGTGAGCATTCCGACAACCAGGTTCGGGAAGCGGTATTTCATCGTGATGAATAAATTGAGAACGGCCGTCTGCAAGGGGTTATCTTCGAACCGGGTGCGGTACGTAAAATCAAAGTAAACTTTGACACTGAAGTAACATACCTGTATAAGCATATACCCGATAGTTGGTTTCCAGAACAATGAAGCCTTGTTGGGCGGCCCCCGAGCTTAGAGCAACTGTCCCCGTACCATCCGCTGAACCGGAACCACCAGTAGAGTGTGAGCTCGGTAAGGGAGGCGATAAAGAGGTCAATGTTGTTGCCAATCGTGTGGGACTGAAACGTTTTGACGACGCCTGCAGATAGTAAAATACATTTAGTGAAAGAGCCAAGTAGAACTGAACGCCTCCAAACCTTGCGTTGCCATACAAGGCCGTAGTCTCGAAGGTCTTCTAACATCGCCTTCTGTGTTTCACTCAGAGGTTCTGTCGAATATTCCTGCAACGAGCGGTGTCCCTTCAGCTGCTAAGCGCAACCATATGAGATTTGCCTCACCCGACCTAGATCCATGGTCGACAGCATAAACAGAAAGCTAAGAACCTCCACTAGGTCCATCTGCCTCTCCTGGGAATACATCAATGCCATTAATCATGCTTTATTGACCAGGAGCGTACCTCTGCCATGTGCAAGTACTGCAACAGTAAGTTCCAGAGCTGATCATGGGGAGAGTGGAGTAGGAACTGGAATCCCGATGAAGTTATTTGGAGAATTGCACCACTGTCAATGAAAAGAATTGAGAACACGAAATAAATGTCTCCACACAGCTACACGCACTGTACGGTGTTCATGAGACCACTCCGTTGAAGCAAATACAAGACCCCCTGGGAAGGCTTGGCGGGATTCTGGCCTTGACCAGACGACACCATGTAGTGAAGTATGGTCTACGAAGTTGTTTGTTTACTTTCTATCAGTTGATCACTGGCTCACCTCCCACCGTTCGAGCGCGTATGCGTCCAAGTTTTCGATGTTCGATGACAGGCGCTTGTCGTCCCTGTCGGCAGGAGTTCCAAAGCTTCCCGTGTTACCTCTTCAATAACCTCATTGGCATGAGGGATGTGACTCATTTATGATTCCGACGCACCCTCCAGTGATAGCTTGCCTTAAACTGGATTTAAATGTAGGATTTAGTGCCAATCTAACAGCCGAGTTTTGCGCAATATGGAGTTCAGCCATGACAGCGAGAGCTGCATCATACACTCTAATTTGCTTGGCTCATAAGTATGAAGGATCCGCAGCATATAAACCACGCACTTCTTTCCATCTGGAATGACCCAAGCCGACATCGTTGCTGCAGGGATTGCACTTTCAAGCCAGAGCAAGTTCATTATGAGCTGCCGCTCGATTGGTCCGAGTAACCTGGAAAAGTGTCAGCTTAGGCATAGACGCGATGCAATTGTACTACTTCACCTAAATATTGAAAGACATGAGGATGGCCGTTGATAGAGACGGGTTAACGTGTTTTGTGACTGGGATTGAAGAAACGGAAGGAGCGCGTGAGGCGTGTGTTGAGGAAGGATCACATCTGTATCTTGCAAAGACTGGACAGGCATCCTAGACAATTATATTTTTGAGGGTCATGGATCGAGGAAATAACCAAATAACGGTTACCTCCGTGGTGTTTGGCAATCGTTTGGATGTTTTGACCGGTTTAAATTTCGACGAACCTCACGTGACCACTGGATGCGAGCTCTGAGCACTTTCTGAGACTGCGAGCTGGAAAGAAAGCAAGTTACCAACTTGCATAGCAAGCGTAAAACAGAGCATTGCGAGAATCACGCTGCTGTATCCTCGGATTGAACTATAAAAGCGAATCGGCAAAGTGGTGAGAAGTTATTAACCTTGGGCAAAGGCTGCAGTACGTCTCAACAGAATTGCAGTCACTAGCGATTCTCGTGGTTCTCAACTTCTCTCTATTTATCGGGGCCGGAGCATCTACCTTACTCATATCGCAAATGCTGTATCAACATCCACGTTAGGTAGGGTAGATTCCGACCCACGGAATCTGGCTTCAGTTCGGCATGATAGCGACCCAGCGAAGACCCGCTCGAATCTCCGCAAGCGTTTAGAACACTGTCTACTGAGAGCTTCACTGACTGAGTCTCACCAGCATCCGAACACCAGGTGCACCTGGGGTTCTTATTAACTTGTCGCCACGTTCGAAACTATAAGCTATGGCGGAGGATCACAGTCTTTATGCTGTATCCTCCTTCATAACTGATTTTTGCAGGGTCCGGCATATGCAGGCAGCAGGCGTAGCCCAATGGTCAATGATAGTATCTACACAGCTAAAAATTATTTACATACTCTTTCCTCTTATGTAATTTCATGGCAATCATTCTCTATCTGGTCGCTTGTACCTCTTCTGGTCGACTGGCTCATCGGATTTTGTGCTCAAGAGAGTCAACAAGGTTATTGCTACTCTCCGAAAGCCAAAAAGCACTGCCGACCCGGTTAGGGGGTGTCCTTATCACTGTACTTAAGTTCGTAATCTGTTCGAACCGAAATTCTGGGATGATGAGGAGACGGTCCTTCGGAGAGGACAACAATCGGCTTACTTTATGCAGATGTGTCTATCGGTGTTTTCCTAACCGTTCCTGGCAAACTTGGTGAGGTCTTTGATGTTAGAATATAACGTATAAATGTACTGATCCACCCTTCGAAGGTACACATCGTAAAGCGCTTGCTGCAGAATTTAGCGCTTCAGTCCTTCTAAAGAACGCGCCGCACAGTTAGAAGATTGACTTGCAAACCCGTAATGGAGCAGTGTGGAGTCTGTGGACAGACTTAGTCCAGCTTTGGAATATACTCAACAACTTGTGACCTCCCCGAGTCCCCGTGCCGTCTCTAATGGTGGTTTGATCGGTATCTATGCTATTGTTCGTGCTCCTTGTCCTCACCATGTTCCATGCAGGTTAAGCCTCCTGCACGTCTTGATCTTTTTCATGGTTTGCTACTTCATTATGGCATAAAGCGCTTCAGTCCTTGACTGTTGCTAACCGGGGAATATTTCTAGTGGGGCCTTTGCATCCCGTTATGGAGATACTCCACCCTACATTTTCCTACAGAGTTACGAGGCAGAAATCAAGCTTGTTCAAAGGGAAACATAGTATGTGTGAGAGCCTTAGGCATGTCCATGATTATTCGACTAAACGACGACACGGCCGATCGATTCCCAAATCGCGGAATGAGCGCCCGTCATACACGAAAGGAAGTCATGAGAGGAACTGACATTTACTGCTGCAAGCCTGGGCAACGTGGCTGGTGTTGGCTCAAGCCGTACCGGCGGGTGTAACGCCGGGGGCAGGTGTTGCAGGGATGGACGATTGAGAGGTGCTGTGATTTTACATGTCTCGTGAGGCTTTCTTTGTCGATCTCTTTGGTACAGTTTTCCCAAGCACAATGGAC
>MU837236.1:0-21781 GCA_029603245.1 Rhizopogon salebrosus TDB-379
GTGACGCATCATCAATAATATACTCTCGAATTGTACTCAATGACTAGAAAAAGGAGAGTCGGGGACGAGTGCACCCTCGCCGCTATGGCAATATTGAGATTGGAGTCATTCCTTGCCGGCGGAAAGTCAATTGTTACCTCTGACGGTAATGCATAGCCTCGCAATGTATCTTGTAGTTATCATGAATTAATGCATTTCTTCCCATTGTAATTACACTCGTTAATGCATTACATGTGTCTGGTAGCTATCATAGGTAATGCATTACTTCTACACGAACAGGTGATGAGAAGCAGGTAATTTATCAACTAATCACACATGTATCATAGTTAGTATCATTCAGTTGTCTTTGCTGTTCTCTCTCGAAGCTAGTGATTGCATGTGTGCCTCCTATTTCTCCTTGATTTACTTTATCTTATTTCTGGCGGAACCGAACACCTTTAGGTGCATAGCCTACGTCATGTCATCCCGAAAGTGCACGTGACCAGGAATTGAATAAATAGAGGTTCCGTGCAAGTTCCCGTCGTAGAACGTTGCCAGCCGCTTTCCTCCTCCATGTTACTATCAGGTGCCATGTCAAGTCTGGTAGCCCCGTTTGAGGGTATCCCCCATGTTTATGACTTATGCACCAAGGAGGGCAATGACGGTCAAGAAGAGTGTGCGATAATGCAGGCGGAGGAATGGGAAGTGCTAAAGGTGTGTCTTAGGATGTATGGAATCAAAATCTGATTGCTAAGCAGGTTGTCCGTGCAGTCAATCTACCCAGACATATGTATATCCAATGATGCCGGACCCTCCGGACGTATGATCAAGCTCGAGATCCCAGTAGAACTCTCTCCCGCACACGCTGTCGCCATCGTTCCTCCTCTACCTAATAATCACCAACAGCAGCAGTCTACATCACACCAACCCCATACCCATGCTGCAGGCTGTACTACCAACCCACTTACCGCCTTGCCACCTTTCCTACTGGCACTAATCCTTCCGCCCCAGTACCCGTTACATGCATCACCCCATATCACAGCGCTGGCGAGCACACACGCATGGTTTCCCACCAGTAAAATCCGTGATCTCCACGCATTGCTCGCTGGCATGTGGACGCACGACTCACAAGGTGTCCTCTACACCTGGGTAGAATTCCTCCATTCAGGCGATTTCCTGGATTCACTAAGCCTCACTTCCTCTACTCGCAAAAATCAAAGCTCATCATCATCAAATACTGTCACCATCATAAATCCATTACCTTCGACACTTTTGCCACTCCTCGAATCCCACAACGCACGTGCCCAAGATGCTACATTCGCCGAAACATCTTACCCCTGCGCAATTTGTCTCACTGCGCATAAAGGAAGATATTGTGTTCGACTTGCGTGCGCACATGTATTCTGCCACTCGTGTCTATCAGATTTCTGGGGTTCGTGCATCGCGGAGGGTGACATCGGTCGGGTCGGCTGCCCGGATCCTTCCTGCGTGAAGGCAGGCCACGAGGCAGGAGAGGACGACATCGTGAGAGTGGTTCAAGAGGAGGAGCTGAGGAGATGGAAATGGCTTAGAACGAAAAGGGCATTGGAACGAGACCCCGGTATGATCCATTGTCCTGTAGTGTTTTGCCAGACGCCTGTGCCCAGCCCAAAGCTAGAGGGGGACGATGAGAGCGGATGGGCAAGGCTACGTACGTGCCCCACGTGTGAGTATGCATTTTGCGCGTTCTGCAGGAGAACGTGGCATGGGCCGATCAGTGAGTGCCTGTTACGAGTGACGGAAACGTTCGTGCTGGAGTACTTGGCGCTGCCAGAGGGAGACGTGAGACGGACAGAGATTGAGAGGCGATGGGGGAGAGCGAATGTAAGAAGACTAGTGGAGAAGCACGAGGACGATAGGAAGAACCGAGAATGGATGGAGAAGAGTACGATGGGGTGCCCTGGATGCGGGGTTCACGTGGAAAAGAGCTTTGGGTGTAACCATGTAAGTGGAGTTTGTTCGTCTATGACTCTCGTAAATCCCCCTTTCCCGACAGATGACTTGTGCCAAGTGTAAGCAGCACTTCTGCTACCGATGTGGGGAGAAGCTACCGCCGTCTGAGCCGTACAAACATTTCAGTACGCCTGGCGGGTGCTTCTCGAAGTTGTTCGACTATACGCCAGGCAGCGAGGAGTTGGAGTGGCAGGCCATTGAGTTTGATGATCTATAGACTAAGTATCACAGTAGTAGGGACGTTGGTCTGTGCAGTGGCTCTTTGTCATTGCGAAATTGAAACCCAGCGTTCTAGCAACATTTTCGGCTTGAACGTCGTCGTCAACGTTGATTAGCGTCGTGATTTCTTCTTTTTTTTCTTCTTCTCGACGCACAGCGGGGTTGTTTGTTGTTTCGATCGAAACTGCAGGGGGTGCGAGTTTGAATTCTGCGTCACTTGGTAATTTTTTGTTGCGGCGGGATACCCTCCTATTAAGCAGAAACATACCCCTCTTAACTACTGAGTAGCTCGCCTCTTACTCCTCTCCACATCAGACCTTATTCTAAACTTCCAACTTCAATCCGTATCTTATCCAACTTTAACACAATGGACATCTACTCAACCTCATTCACCCATCCCCGTCGCACCCGTCATCTCCACTCCGACTTCCCTCATTCACATCCGCCCCCTCCCCCAGACCCAGCCGCTCCAGAAGACGTCGAGAAACTCGCTCTCCTCGCCATGACCCTCCATAACGTTCAGCTTTCATATCTCCCCGCCGACCATGGACAGCGCGGCTGGAATTTTTATGTCTCGGGCGCGTACCAGCAGGTCATGGCCGCGCGAGGCATGTTGCTCAAGGATAGTCCTGTCCAGGTGTGTTTCAAGTACCCTTCCTATCCAATATCATCATCTCATGTCTCCATTTCCACCCAGCACCGAACATCGATCAAAGTCGCGCGCGCAGACATACTAGACGCTCCTTCCTCCAAACCAACACTAAAGCCTGACGTCCGTCGCAAACTCGATGACATCGCAGGCGCAACGCTCGCTCACATCGCCGTCGTCAACTCGCCCCTTACCCTCAGCAGCCGGACCCCGCCCGACGGCGTCAACAGCGCCGGCTGGAGCGGACTTGAAACAGAGCGCGTCTGCGAGCTCGTCGTCACCGGTCACGGCGACGCTACAGAGCTAGCAAGGGTCAGATTATTGGTCATGCTCGATGAGCTCGTGCGTTTTACTCCTTTCTTGGTACTTTTTTCGTTCCGTTGACGTACTTGTGTCCGTAGAGTGGTCTCCATGCCGAAATGTGCGAGATCGACCAGAAGCTTCATGCGATCGTAGCGGGCCGGAAAAGACATGTTCTCCAGAGCATACAGGAGGAGACCGCGACTAATATTTATTTGCCCTCGCCCTTGCAGGGGTTGGTGGGTCCTGATATCGTTCCTTCTGTGGCTGCTCCACCTGGAACCCGCCAGGGTGCCAATATTATCTGGATTACGGGCGAGTTCTTTGGTGTACAGAGGGCGAGGGATATGTTGTACCAGTTGGCGGGGAACAAGGTATGCATTGCCCCGTTCTTACTCTTGCGCGATGTTAACGCTTGCACAGAGAAAATCTGTGATCTCGCGTGATACTGTGATTGTCCCTCGCAAACTCGACTGGATGGTCCTTGACCGCGCCGAGGATCTCAAGTCCATCATGAGCGATAATGCGACCTTTGTGCAATTTCCGCCCATCGGGAGTTCCGCGAGCCTCATCACTGTGTTTGGAGACCACCGCGTCAATGTGCAGCGTACTATTCGGTCCATAATGCAATTGGTACGTCTTCTGCCCTCTTTTCTTACTTGATATGAATGGGTGCTTGTAACTCTAGGCCTGCCAATACTATGTCGCCTCGTTCTGGCTGCTACCGATCCAGTTCAACGTGCTCCTCCCGCCTACGACACTCAACTCTTCGCAAGTGACGACGCTTCTGAAGCAGATATCGCTCACGACAGGCGCGGAAGTTGTGTTCAAGAGCATGTGCTTCGAGATGCATGGCCTAGAGTACGAGGTGTGTGCTGCAGTGACTATGATCCTGGAATTGGATATTGTCAAGGTACTTATTTTCTTACCTTGCCAACGTGGAGTGTTTGCTGACTTTTGCGTGAACAGGCATTCCACCATGAGATCCGCTTTCAAGTGGAGCTGGCCAACGAGCACCGGGAATTCATCTCGGGGAAGAAGAACGGCAAGATTAATAAAATCATGCAGACGACGAATGTCAAGATCAAGTTCGAGACATTTAACGATCACAACTTCCTCATTGATGTCTCCGGCAATGATGCGTCCGTGCTCACCGGTCTCAGCCTCCTGCAAGAAGAACTTCCGGCCGAAATTTCATTCCATGTCCCAGAAGCGTATCACAAGCGCATAATAGGGATTGGTGGGCGGAACATACAGCGGATAATGAAGAAATACGGGGTGTATGTCAAGTTCAGCAATGCAGAGGAATTCGCTGCCTTGGGAGGGTATAATGACAACGAGGACAATGTCGTCGCGAGGACGCCCTCAAAGAATGCAGCTAATCTGGAGCATCTGAAGCAGTCAGTGATGGAGATCGTGAATCCAAAGGTGCGTCCGGCCTTCGACCATCACCCATTTGTCCCCTCTTTTCTTTTTTCTACACTCTATCCCTTGCATCCATGGCATCTGGGAGGCGGTTGCTGACGTGGCGCGTAGGATAAGGATTATGTGAACGAGACACTGTCGATTCCCCGGCGATACCACCGCACGCTACTCGGCGAGAAGGCAATATTCATACATGACATCGAGACAAAGACTAACTCGCGTGTGCGATTCCCTGATAAGGAGACAGCCTCGGATGTCGTAACAATTTTTGGCCCGGAGAGTCAGGTGCAGATTGCCGCTGCGATGTTGCTGGTACATATTTTTCGACGCCTTTTTATTCCTGTGTGGTGTTGACGCCAACGCGCAGGAACACGTCCCCTTCGAAGCAGATATGGCGGTTCCGCCTAGCCCTGATCTTCCTAAAGTCTGTGCATCTGCGGACTTTTTGGCATTCGTTGAGCGCATCAAGCGTGAGTTCCAAGTTATAATCACTCCGAACGTCAAGCCCCCTGCGCCTAGCCCTACCAACGGTGCGTCAGCCTCGTCCTCCACCGCGGTTGGGGACGTGGGTGAGTACTCGTTCAAGTTCCACTGCCAGAGAAGCAATTCGGACTTCTTGCTCGCGGCGCGGGAGATGTTGGAGCAGTTCTTGTTGAACCATAATGTTCATGTGTACCCATCGCCCACGGCACACACACATAAACGAGGTGATTCGTTCGCGGAGGCGTTCCCGCACTTTGATAGTAAGGTGTTATCGACGGCGAGGAGGCATGGTGAGTGTTCTTTGTTTAAATCTTAGACGAATTGCTCACGGTAACTTAATTGGCACTGCAGAATCGGTTGAGCTGACTCGTTCGGAGATACTTGGTGATCGGAGGTTGAGGATGGCAAATTCATCGCCTGATGTAAAAGCGTTGTTTAATGCTCCCGCATACATCTATGATTTAGAGGAGCATGAGGACTCCCAGTCAGCCTATGGTCCGCCAGGAACGGGCCATGACTATTGGACCCCATTACCCCCGATCGTAAGTCCCCTATCTCCGAATCTTGGACCAATCAATGACTCCCATGCAGGGCACGGGGATTGCGGCACGACAACGAAATACCGAGGACGCGCTCAAACGCGGGTCGGACTCACTACTCGAGTCGAAAATTAAGGAGCAAATCAGTAAACCGCGATCATTGCAGAACCGCGCCCAATCGCTCGACCTCACGTACTCGTTATCTCGCATCACGGAGGCGAATAATCGGCTCCCGCAGCCTGAATCGCCCACGACATCGACGGGTGGAGGGACGGGGGAGGGATCGAGTCCGACGAGTGCTACTGCGCCGTCGTTCCCGAGTGTGTACGGCCCACGATCGTCGGCGGTCATCGGCTCATCGTCACAACGAGCTGCACTGAGGAGCGAAGACGATGTTGTTGATGAGGTGTCGCGGGTGATGTCGAATCTCGGGCTCTAATTCTACTGCATCATCTGTACCGCTTTCTTTCTTTGCTTCTTTGCTCTCCCATGCGATCGCAAAATTAGTCTCAGCTACTTTGCAAAGGGACTATCCAGCACAGGATCTATTCAAAATGTACCAGGAGATCTCCCTACGTTCCACTACACCCCGCATCTCGCACTCATCATGACCGATATCACGCAATCACCCTGCCTATTTCGTTTTCCTTTTCATTTCATTGCACTGCAATCAACGCTAGCGCTCGATCTGGTTTGTTTATCGGTTCTGCTGTGCTCTGTGTTTGCATTTTCGTGGCTACTCCCGCTTCTTTTTGTACATTACACCGAATGATATTTCTACAGTAGTGGGCTGGTCATATTGTTATCCCTCCACTAAGTAATAGAACTATTTAATTCCGTGGTGTAGGGATAGTAAAGAGTATGGTTATTAGAGCACGATCCAGGGTACTTCATACAAGACGAAATCAAAGAATTCTTGCTCCATAAGCGCCTGGTACTCTCCTGCAAACTCTTCGCCCGTGCTTTGCTTCTTGGAACGTCCGGAAGAGCGGGGACCGAGGTAGCTGAAGTGGTTTATGAGTATTGAAAGTGTTTTCTTGGTATACTTCGGCTCAGGCTGAAGTATATACTCAGTGCGTGAAGGCGAGGAGGATGTAATGGGAACGCACCCTGATAGCGAACCCGGTGTAATTCGCGGGTAGGCCGTAACGAAGCACGCTCTCAACAAATAGTCGGAGGACCTTCAGGTGTACGAGGATCTGGAAGGACTCGGAGAAATTGGTCCGAGATAGCCTTAGGAGTTCAGTCTGTAAAAGGCGTTGAGGGACAGGGTGATTTCCACGCGATCTGCCTCACCCAAAGTTCCTTCTCTGTGGCATCTGCTATCTCAAGCTCCTCTTCCTGCTTGGCTATTTGCTCTTCCGAGAAGACAAAGTCCCGGACTATGAACCTGGTGGAGGTATTATGAAATTGTCTGCGATACGATGGTCTGAACGTACTTGTTTTCGCGACATTTCTGTACGAACTCATCGTGTACGCGCCTGAAGATGACTACGCCGAAGAGAGCATATTCGCTATCTGATGCAATATGTCTTTCAGAGGGGTATGTGAGCCTTTGCTCGGACGTACGAACGCTACGTACGATGACGAACGCGGAACAACCATGTTTGTTAGTCGCTCATACTTTAAATTCCATTCCTTTACGAGGGTCCTGGGATAGATATTAAATGACTCAAGCCGACAAGCGTTCATAAAGGAGAACCCACTTCGGTACGGCAACGAAACACGTCTCCAAGTATTCTGAGTCCTGGATGATATCCTCTTTCGATACCACACCAACGAGAGATCGTACAGCAAGGTTTCCACTGTGCCAAGGGATCATTAGCGTCGGTTGGATGGCTATGGCACGATGTTCATGCTCACGTCTTCTTACGCTGCATCTGAACAAGGGAACCCTTTACAAGATTGTAGTTGTTTAGTTTCGCCTTCATCACGTTGTCTATGGATGCCATTTCCTTGAGCGGAAATGAGTACCCCACCCGCAGCATTGATATAAGGCGAGCACCTTGTTCAGCACGTCGACCATTTCCCGAAGACTTCGCTGTACTCCGTACCGTCCGCTGTTCCATTTCCAGCCACCGAGTATGTAGTCATCGACACTCTGTTCATTTACAAGGACGTGTTGAACAAGCTTGGCCGGGTCGTTGTTTAGCAAATTGCGAAGGGTGTCTACGGTCTTGGCCACTGTCGCAGTGAAGAATGCGTCCTGTTTTGGGAGCTCTTCTGACAGTGCAATCAAGGAGTCTAATGTCCCTGTCTACAGGTCGATTCATGAGATGCCTGGCCTTGCCCATGAGTAGGAAAGGAAGACCTTGAATGAGGGAATGGCAAGCTCTGCCACACCGGTTGATTTCGAATGCTGATGGAGCTTGCTGGTAAGTTCTGGCAGTAGGCCTTCTGCGTCACCATCCTGTGGGACAGCGATTAACCATGTGCTTTGGTCGGATGGCATGTCGTGCTTTGCCAGCCAGTGGTCGGACTCGGGTCGACCCAGCACAATCAGCTGTATGTCATAACTCCATATTTGGACTTAGCGAACGACCAAATTCAAAATATATGCTCTAACGCCCGTTGTCATCATGCTGCTGGCCTCGCTGACTCGGACTGGCTTGAGTATCGCAGGAAAACCCTCGCCAGTATCTGCGTTGACAAGGAGGTCGCTCTCAAAGGCAATGTCGACTCCTTTGTTGTTATCGCCCTCCCAACTCCAGGCCTCGCTTCCTTCACGATCTGGCGATTCTCAACAGGTAGCCATCCTCGACTCCAGCTGGTTCATGCCTAACTCCCCGCGGAAACCAAACGAGGAATTTCAGAAGAAGCGCGTCCCTGGTGCGCAGTTTTTAGACCTAGATGAGGTTGCCTCTCCCCATGAACTGGGCCTTAAGCATATGATACCAAGTGAACGACAGTTCGCCGATGCGTGCGGTATAGATAACTCAGTGAACCGAGCGCAAACCCTATTTCCTGATCATAGTTGCAGAGGCTTTTGGGATTGGGCCCTCTTGTCATGTAATTTTGTACGCGTTCACAATTCTCCCATCACCAAGCGTACCTTTGACAAACCCTAACACATAACGTTCTGCAGATACGACACACATGGAGTATTTTCATCACCACGTGCACTCTTCATGTTCAGGGCGTTTGGCCACGAAAAATCTAGTATCCTCGATGGAGGACTGCCACGCTGGGAGGCAGAGGGTTTGCCAATTGAGGTTGAGCCGCCGGCGCAGGCCAGGAAGGCCGTATATCCCACTCCTGTCCTGGATAAGGAAATGATACGGTGTAAGTGGCTTAATGTCCACTATCCTCCAATGTCATACGAGCTTGAGGCCTCCCACAGCCTACGATCAGATGGTGTCAAACTCATTTCCGGATCCTCAGTCAGATCCGGCCCTTGAGCTCGTTATCGACGCCCGTTCTCGTGGTCGGTGAGCAAGGTGATGCGGAACCTGCCAGCAAAGTCTTACTTGTGCCTGTAGTTTCCTTGGTACCGACCCAGAACCAAGGCAAGGCTTATCATCGGGTCACATTCCCCATTCATTCTCGCTGCCCTTCACTGCATTCCTCCAGACTCATACTCTCCCTAACTCCTCTGTGCAGTATACCTCCTTTCTACCTGTTCCTGAGCTACGGAACGTTCTTGTTAGTCATCTAGGTGATCATGCGGACGCCGTTATTCAAGGCGAACGACCGATCACTACATCTTGTGGGAGTGGTATGACTGCGGGAGTACTCTGGTTGGGACTGAAGCTACTGGGTGCCCCGAAGGTTGCCCTGTATGATGAGGTGAGCCATGCCATGCACGTGGTCTTTCCAAATATTAATTTTGGTCAGTCATGGACTGGCTACGCCAGCCGGGCGTCTAGTAAAATTGAGAAAGCGAAGACAGACTAGCACTTTTCTTATTTTAGCCTTTGCTAAACAAAGACCATTAAAGGCGTCGAATGTGCTAGATTCCAATGAAATTATCTATCATTATGGTGTGTCATACTACAGATCTGTTACTATGTGGTAGTACATAACTATTTGCTATCTCGATGTGTCCCTGCTAAACTAATGTGTGCCTAAAGTATACAGTGATTCGCCAAACGAACCTTCACTGCTGATGATACAATACTCGACTATTACCCTGTTCAAATACCAGTAAGGAGGATTATGAATTTCTTTTCTTTTCAAAACTCTGGGTGACGATCTATAACGGTCATTAATCCCTTTATGCCTTTGGCTGCTTGAATTTCAACAGGTTTCTGCGCATCTAGCTCAGGTGATCGAGCCACTGTTGCGGAATAATGAATCTGTAGAAGGGATCGATCTTGGTGCTCATTGACACGGAACGGAGCACTCACTGTGACTTTGAACTGGTCACGGCTTTGGGATCTAGGATGCCGGATCTCGCAATCCCATCTGTGGGGCACAGATAACAGATGTCAGCGACGAATGAGATACAGATACAGGATGTACTGACTTTTCTTCGAGAAGGATGTTTCCACCCATTTTCTTCGCCGTCGAATACAAATCCTTGCGAGCTAGATTCAGAAGTCGTCCGGCATCGACTCCTCCTTTGCAAACGAATTCATCCTTGTGTTCCACTCTAGGACCAACAATCGTTGGCTTAGAATCTGCCAGGCACGTGTGCGTGCGCGCTGGTCCAGAAGAACTTTCTATGCATTCCGCGTCCTTTACTGAACTTCCCCGGGCGTGATGAATTTGAATACCAAGATGATGATGAAAGAAATGGTTGAATGCGTGTGAGCAAGCATTGAACATGGTGGGCGGTGGAGACAGGATGTCCTTGAATGCCATAACTAGGAGAGCAGTTTAAATGGGGCTTACAGACAGTGCCGTCCTGTGACGTTTTGTGGATTATATACTTGCCAAACCGTGGCAGGACGTATGACCCGATTGGACGTGTCTCGCGGTTGTCCGAGGTGTCCCAACTGATGTGGCGAGAACCCTACCACGAGGAGCCACCAAAATTAAGAGTCGTTAATTGCAAAATGCTTGAGGTAATACACGATGATACCCCTTAACCATTTGAGAATTTTTAGATCAATCACATCTTGCGAAGGCCATATTGCCGAAATTGGCGTTTTGTTCCTTGCAACCGACAGGGCGTGTAGAGCAAGAATGAAGCAGTATGGAATTGGGATGTGACGGATGTGCAGTAGGCCAGCATGAGGCAGATACAAATACACAATGAGATATGAAGGCCTGGATTCTCGGCACCAGACAGTTGGCCAATAAATTACGAAAACAGATGCTGCGACTCCAAGACAGCCATGAACGGTGGAGGACGGAGAAGTGGCACTTTCCCTGATACGTATGCCGGTAACCCCGCATACTGCACCTCTATACGGTGCGACCTCCCCTTTCGATAAAGAGTCAACGTCCAGCTGCCGAGGAGTGCGTAATTAAACGACTTGGCATCATGATATGCATCGAAATTGCTCACCTTTCCTCCAGCAGGATATTGCAATTGTGCTTTACGATCGCCTGAATCAACTGTTGCCTGGCAAAAAGTACCGCATTGGCATAATCTAAGCCTTGGGGGGGACGCTTTGCAAGATCAAAGATGTACGTCCCACACGTGGTCGTATCTCTGACGCGCATGATATCAAGGTCTAGGATTATGAAGGTGGGCTTAATAGCAAATGATTCACAGGGCCCACCGACGCACCATTGTCGTCATCGATCATGGACACAGGATCGATACACTCGCAACCTACGACCTCCCAAGATGGCTCGTTCCTTCGACGAAACCACTTCATGACTGCGGAGAAGAAGGACGTAAACTTCTTATGAAGAACCAATGGTGCATGCTGTTCGGTTCAAGACATTATAAGTAAGCCTGTTACGCGGCACTGCCACTTAAGGCAGGGACAATGACAGGTGATGACTACCGCGATATGTATGTTTCGGCGTGACGGCGTCTGACGAGTCTCGGCTGTTCGCCGACGACAAATCTAGCTGATTCCGGCATAGATAAGGCAACGAGACAAGCTCGTATAGGCATGTGTCATCACCAGACCTTACTGAGATGGGAACCACTGCATTGCGACTAACTTCCTGAAGGCCATTCTTCGAATGGGTGGTCACCTCACAAAGGGGGATCACCACATGCTGCTCTTTATGGCAGGTTCTGAATGCGCAGCCAGATATAACAAACGGTAATCATCAATGCGTAAGCTAGGCGCGGACGCGTCGCGTTTCAGTCTGAGAATAGGCCGGCCCGGGTAGTCAATGGCATTACTTAAGCCAATTCGGAACCGCGCATCACGTCCAACTTTAGCTCCCCGTACATGAAATTTTGAAACTCGACGCCTACCCTCGATAAGTCGCTAACGTTGGAGTCGCTGGGATGTCGCTCAGCGGCTCCAATCAGGCGCGTCCAAATGAAATCTTTCGAAACCTAATTCATGGAAGTCATATGCTACAGCATGCGACACTGCCATTGCTCGAACGTTACGAAATAACCCGAATCCAGAGCATGATGAATCATTCAATACGACAACGAAGCCTCGTTGTGCCTCGAGTTGTCCCATCCCGACCCATCGGTGTCACATATCCTCCTTCAGCTCGGAAATTTAGATGCCACACTCTTAAGCCACCTTGGACAACAGAGGAGCAGTGCAGGAACATATCCGACATAAGAACATAATCAGAATCTTTGCTAGCGCCGAAGGTGTTTCGCTTCAGTGAACTGCCCGTTTGCTATGTAAGTCCTTGAAACATTGATTTACATCGACCCTGCAGGCCCTGAGAACCTTAGGGTGGGAGGGTATGCAGAGAATTATTACTTCGCAGTTCGATACACGGTACTTACCACGGGTAAGAAATCGACCAATATGACCCTCAAAAGTGCTGCGCCGCGGGAGCAAATCTTTGAAGAACTTTGTGGACAGCGTTGGAGCGTTGGTGTGAATATCCGAGCATGCCGTAGATTACCGCAAGAAGTAAGGGAATGTCTTCTCGGGCTCAGCCATGTGAATCTGTTGACTATCTCAGACATGACGAAGAATGTGTTTCGCATACTGCCGACAATGAATGAAAACGCAGGTACGATAATCCTAAAAAGGCACGACACTGGTTTGAGAAGAGCACTGCATAAGTACACAATTACGCACATGAAATCCCTTTCAGAGATCGAACCGCGGAGGTTAAAAACATTACCTGACTTGATAGCACGAACGTTGGTAAGTACACCGATGTTGTTTGTTCCTGTTAGGTTCAGAAGGTATCGGAAGTCCTGCTCTCCTGGACTCAGAATTTCACTAATACATGCATTAAACACATTCATGGTGAGTTCAGACCAGATTACCGCCAGGCGCATCGCTGCCCGATTTCTCGTCTGCCGCGGTGCCGTACTGACTTGTACATAACGCAAAATAACATGTTGGGCGGCGGTTTCGTGATATTTGACGTTTCCCCCGATGAAATTCACCGGAAACCGATCCGTCGCGCCCGGAAACGAGCAAATCCTCGTTCTTTATTATGCATTTTCGCTGTGGTGCTCTCACCGCTTTGCTGTTGACATACCTTGCACTTCCCTGCAGGTGAACCCGTGTGGACCCTAATTATTGCGCGATACCGTCGGGTGTCGCGGGCCGGCGGTAAATCCATGGACGTATGTACATCCGACGCGGTGTTCGGCCATCTTTATCTGAGTTTGTAGTCATCATATACTTTCCGATGGTTTTTATTACTTTTGGCCTGTAGCATTTCTAGTCGGTGATTTGTTTATTCCTCGTGCTCGCTCGCTGAGTACTGTAGGTCCGAGTGATGATCTTCGCGATTCCATTGCATTCTTGTGCATCGGATGGTGAATACGCGGAACCAGTCACACGCAATGGAAACGCGAAGGTCACCAATCTGATTTTCGCGACAGGTAATTCAATAATAGCACACCAGTAGACTCGGACGCTGAGTTTTCCGTGATAGATTCAACATGGCCTGCGTGACAGTGTGTGGATCAAGCTAGATATGATCTCAGCCACCCTACCATACCGCAGCTTGGTACATGCCATACACTGCACAGCTGTCTATGGACGCTTCAGTACTTTGACGATCTTCCTAAAATTCTTGTGGCAAATGCCACATTGCCACCCCACTTAAACGTGGTATACGCTGAATCTAGATTTATCGTGGTCCAAGTTCGCCGTCTATGGGCGCCAATGTGATGGTTCTGATATCAACTTTTTGGTACTATATAAGTTGGACATCGTTCTTGGCACAGAACCAGTGGCTGTAGCCCTACATTATCGACTTCAGCGCCGCACAACCACTCCGCCCACCATAATCGCCGTCGCAGTCATATGAAGAAGGCAAGCATTTATCCTGTTGTTTTTTTTTCTTTTCCGTCAGTCACCAGGGAACGACATCGGACCGCTCGTTTACGTCTTCATGATTTTGATGCGCGGGTGGGTTCCGGAGATTTCGAGCGAACACACGACTGCTTACACCACGACCACGAGATCTTGCAGTCAATCCCCCGTTGAAAGTATTATGTTTTAGCGAGTTGGTAAAGCTTACAGCGCCGCCGGGAAGCAGCCGTGCTTTTTTTTTTTGTAGTTCTTAAGCGACTTTAAATTTTGTGTGTCGCGTATAGACGGAACAACCGTCTTCCTTTAAGCACATTAGCTAGGTATGGAGGGGGACCGGATGAGTTATTGCTCAGATCAGATGTATTAGTTTTCTGTGGCCTTCAAAAAAAATTAGATGTACCGCAGTACAAATAACATCTAATCTGCGTGAGTTGGTGGCGAGAGATATCGGTAGGAATTCCCAAGGAGTTTTTGACTAGCGGTGGAAGCAGGTGGGCATCACCACTGCTTGCATTCGAGTTGGACGATAAGTATTTCTCCGGGATCATGAGCGGAAGTTAACGCATGATTTCATTTAAAACTTAAATTAGTTTTGAGTGTTTGCGAGACGTAACCTGCTCAAGGGAGTAAATTATGGTGCCTGTGTATGTTCTCATCGGACGTGCTCAAGTTGCTTAAAATGCAGCTGATGTCTGCAAGTAAAATAATGAGATGCACGAAACAAGGAATTGATACATAAATACGTTTGATTAAAAGACGCGTTTCTCAATCCAGGTCAAGACGTATGTTTGGTAAAGCCCATCCGACGGGCATACTCCCGTTCCTCTTCAATAGTCAGTCTGTCCGTGCCTGACCAGTTCGCTGAACTTGACCGTGCCCTAAACCGACTCTGCCTCGTCCTAAACACCTCCTCCATCCGCAGCGGCCGGATTGCCCCGAATATGTCATCAGGGTCTACAGTGCTTTGTATTTGCAGTGCTTGTCGTAGCTCTGGCGACTGGGCCCAGTTAGGAGGATCGAACGTCCGTACACGATCTTCGTCTTCTGAGTCTGAATATTCGCTGTTGATGTCAGGAAGTTCGATACTCTCGCTGGGAACTTCAGGTGACTGCTGCTTCGCTGCCCGTATCTGGGCCATTGCACGGGCAGCCATCTGGTTCTGCACCACGGCGGAGGGAAGTGTACCTTCATTCTCCTGTGGTACAACTGCCTTAGCCTTGCCCTTGGGAGGTCCAACTTTGCTCGCTTTCGCTTCAGTGGCTGTGGATTTAAGCACAGACGACACGGCGAGATTTTGCGAGGCATTGTAGGTTGCAGACGAAACAAGCGCGGCCGATGTGGATGTCTTGACGGTCTTGGAAGCGAGAGCTGCTTTCGCTGCAGGAGTAGCGAAACTGGACTTCGCTAACTTGGAGGGAGGAAGAGCGTCCTTCTTGTCTTTCGAAGGTGGCTTTTTAACTTCGGTCTTCTTCTCATCGATAGTGATCTTGCGTTTCTTCGTCGCGTCTTCTTCCGCCTTTTTGGACGCTGTAGTTGCCTTGAGAGGCCGCTTTTCCGTGGTCTCGTCGCGCTCACGTTTGCGCTTCTCGGTTTCCTCCTTGACCTTCTTCTCCTCTTCGTCAGCGCGTGCCTTGTCTTCTTCTGCCTTGCGAGCAAGTGCTGCTTGGCGCCTGGCTTCCATCTCTTTGAGACGGCTGGCCTTCTTGTTGGCTTCCTCTTCCTGCTACGTAATAATTTAATTCTGTACAACCCTTGAAGTAATTCTAAACGAGATACCTTCTTCGCCACGGCGGCAGCAAGCTGCAGGCTCTTCAACTCTGGCTTGGCCTTCTTACCTGTGCCAAACACACTATTAACAAGCTTTGTAGCACTAACGAGGAACCCTGTTTGTGGCTGCTGAGAGGACGAAGACGTCGAAGCGATGGATAACTGGCTGTGGCTCCGTTGAATTCCACCAGACTTTGGTTGTCGCTGTCAATGCTATGGATACTAATGATTATAAGCCCACATACCTCGACAAGATTGACGGTTGATTCGCCAGCCTTGAGAACATCGCGTAGGTCGCTCGTATACATAACCGATTCATCCCCGGCTTCTTCTTCGGGGATGCAGGATGCGTTGTCCTGGACCTGATCAGCCTCACTATCTATTTCCATGGCGAAGGCGTTGGGGATTACGGGCCCCTCATCCTTCTGCGCCGCCTTCGTCGCTGGGTTGCCGGTGGAGTTAGTTCCGGTTCTGGTGTGTCCCTGCGACTCCGTTGGAAGAGTGGCCCACGTCATAGTACTGTCGTCCTTGTTATTGAAATTGAAAGGGGTCCACCCTTGTTCTCCTGCGGCCAACTTCTCATCAAGGGGCCAGCTATCATCATCATCATCCTCGAGTGTAGCTTGTTTCGCCTCGTGGTTCTGCGATTCGGCACCGTCCGTGTATTCAGTGTCTTGCGTAGATGGAGTCCAGGCTGGAATGTCGTCTACTTGATCGAAAATAGCGTCTGAGAAAGCGCTTGCTTGCGAGGATTGCTGTGAACTACCAGTCTGCGGAGGGGGACGTAAGGAGGATGGAGGTGACGTAAGTCTTGCAGGCAGACCAAGGGATATTGGCGGGGGAATGGTAAACGTCGCCTTTGGTAAATTGAAAGAAAACTGTTCGGCGAGCGGCGCGGGCTGCTTTGAGGCGGGGGGTACGAACACTGGAGGAGGTTGCCTGTTAAACACTGGACCAGGGGGAGGAATGAGACGGGAGCCAGATGTATGAGTGGGAGGTGGCGAGTTGGGTGGGGTAGTTGAGACACTCTCGTCTGCCAGGGACTGTAGGGCCGTAGACGAAGACTGAATGACTACGGGATTCTCGTTAGTAGGGGTAATGTCAGAGAGACTGAGTCTGCGTTCCGATTGTCGATCGTGTTCAGCTGTCAGTTGAGGCCCCTCAGCGCTTGCCCCGGAACGGTCCTCTGATTCTGTGCTTTCTTCACCAGGAACCTTATTCCTTTCTGCTACTCTTG
Source organism: Rhizopogon salebrosus TDB-379 (assembly GCA_029603245.1). Taxonomy (NCBI): domain Eukaryota; kingdom Fungi; phylum Basidiomycota; class Agaricomycetes; order Boletales; family Rhizopogonaceae; genus Rhizopogon; species Rhizopogon salebrosus. The sequence continues at coordinate 16,912 of MU837236.1, forward strand.
CTTCTGCGGCAGCACGCGCTTCAGCAAGTGCAGCGGTTGCGGCACCCCCACCAAGAGATTTCCCCATGCTTTTCCCCGCACGAGCACCAAGGCCTTCGACTGTTCGTTTAAACATCCCCATGAAACTAGCCTCATCCTCATCCACCTCGTCGTTCAGTGGTTCTAGATGTTCCTCGTCAACTCTTGTCAACCCCAGGACGAAGGGAGGCGCTTGAGGGGGCACAGCGACCTCCTGCTTCAGAGAAAGTGGATCATTCGAATCTTCGGGCGCGGACTCTGAGGCCTTTGCTACCTTCGCCCTACGCCCTTCGTCAGGTGCAGCAGCAAGCATGTCGCCACTCTTCCGCTTCACGCCATTCAATGGAACGACAATATGGACAGAAGCAGGCATCGAACCAGGTCCGGAGTCGGGGGCGCTTGTCCTGCTAGGAGCGACGCCTTCCATGGCTTTCACTTCTCTGGCCTTCATTAGCCACGATGTACGTTTGCCCAATGCAGGGGGTGGCGCTGGTGCAGGAACCGGCGCAAGAATCTCAGCACCCATAGATGGCTCTCTTGTAACACGCATTGACTTGCGCAGCGGAGATGGAACGGGGAGAGTTGGAAAGTGAAGTACGCTGCTCTTAAGTGCAAGAGTCCGAGATGGTGAATCATTAAGTGGTACCTCCATAGTTGTTGATGCGGGAGCGTCATCGGACGCAGGTAAGACGGGCGGCGGGGTACTCAATGCATCCCCGCTATACGTGACTGGAGAGGTAGGTTGTGAGACTTGAGGAAGCGGTTGGGTGTAATTCCCATTGGGTATGTTTTTAGCACGAGTAGGTTTCTGCGACTGATGGTGAGGGGGATCAGAGTGCAAGGCATTCCGTGATGATGACATCGTGTTCTCTACTTTCAGTGCCTCCCCTGCTCGGTCACGGTTATCTCCAGACTTGCCCGCAACGGAGAAAACGTCTCCTTGTAGTTCTCCCTCGTCAATATTGGACAATGCGATAACGCTTCGCATCTTTGCTGCTGCTGAAGTGGCAGCTCTTGTTCGCTTGGGCGCGGTCTTCTTTCGAGCAGGTGTCTTGACGAGCTCGATGATGGGTCTGCAAATGTTCAAATTTTAAAAGTAGGGGTAATCCAATTTCACGTACTCTTGCTTTGGACCATCCAAGATATTCTCAAGGTAATCTTCTAGGAAGATGAAACCGTGCGTTTGAACTTGGTCTTCAAATAATTGCCGACAGGGATCCTTCGCCATAGATGTTCGTATAGAGGACATCCACGCCGCCACTCCAGACAATTGTTGCGCCATACTTACCCTCCTGTTCGCTGTTGCAAGCTACGAGCAACTTTTGAGGCTGGCGTTGTCTCCCCGCTGTTGAACTAAGCGAGCACCCAAACAATGCATCAACAAATGTGGACGCGTGTGTCACATGACCGAGTATCAGTGGCTGTGCACTGTCTGCAATAAATTCCTGCTGGTGACATCATCCATTTGCACGACTTCGATTTTCAACGGAAAATTCAGCTAAATCCACCGAGTTCAAACCAGTAGGTAGGTAGTAGAATGAAACGGGATATTATAAATTTACACCAAATATGTTATATGAGAATCGCGTGAACGCCTGACTCCTGAAACACAAAGGCCGCCTCTCATCGGATCATCATCCCAATCCCAATTCCCAAGCACAAACTGCCCACAATGGCCATCCTGACTTGACGATCTGCCAACTTATCGACAAACGAAGAAATGCTCCTGCTTAGCTTTCTCCCAGCAGGGCCGAGGAGCGACATGGAGAACGAGACCAGTGATGATAAATGCAGTGGATCAAAGCACTGCTGTGCTAAGTCTCTCATGGGATTCTCTCGTTCGCAAGAGGTGGCAACATCCTCAGACAAACGAGATTCCCATTCTGCCTCCCATTTCGCCTTGTTCCATGAAGGTTCATTGGTAGACAAGGAAACGGTCTCTCGATGGCATGCATTTATTCCCTCTATGGCGTACTCAACCTCACGCCAACGGAGGAAGCGCTCGGCAGCTTCATATCGTAGTGAAGATAGCGTCTCCGGCGAGCGAAAAAGGCCATTCTGAAGAGTAGTTGAAGAACGTGGTCTGAATGACGACATATGAGGGCGGGGAGGGAAATGTGTGTGATCTGGGCCGTGCCGCATGAGTATGACGGGTATGTGGGGAGTAAGTAAGTCAATCGGGCCGTCCTCCGATATAGACGGGCCTGTGTAATGCATCCAGTCAGGAGTAGCGGTTCATGAAAGTGATATTTACCTGAGTTGGATAGGATGATGAGTGCAGTGTGCAATGGTGACCACGGAGATGCAATTAAGTTCGCTAGAGCAGCTGATGGCTGGCATCGAGGATCAATTAATTCCGAAACGGAGTGAAATGGTGACTGGATAATTGGCAGTACGACGGATTTCATTGACTGGCAGAAAAGGGTAAACTTGGATCAATCCTGTGCATGCATGTTATGACGTACACTGTCATCAAACTCGCGTCGTGCAAGTGTTATAATTTCGACATTCTTCGCAGGTTCAAACTTCTCCAGTCCATGGGCATCTCGGTGCTCGATCCAGTCTGTTGATGCTCGTAGGATCGAACCATGTTCGAAATCCTCCCATCCACTGATGTCAACAATGTCCTCGTTGTCATCCAGGAGTAAACCCGACACCAGCTCACGGTCATCTGCGCCATTTCCTACTACTAGTAGCTTCAAATCTCCGAGAGTCTTTCCAAAAGCAGTGGGGCGGCGCAACGGAGCTGGTAGTGTCAGAAACGGTATGATAAGCCCCTGTGCACTAGAATCTCTTGCATGATCATGCTGAGGCTGCGAGCGTGGTGGGCTGGCAGCTGCAGAAGAGAAGAAGAATGAGGAACCAACTGAAGGTAAAGAGGACAGCGACTCAGAAGGGCTGTTTTGGAGAGATGGAAGGGCGCTAGACCGCGGCGATGAGGGCTGGGATGGTGGTATGGGATTGGCTGTTATTTCTGAGGGAGCGTGCAAGGTTCGTATTGTTGATGTGCTGGTGGATGGATTGCATTCCATGAGTAGCGATGAGAAATGACGGAGAACGAGCGGTGGACGAGTACCGTGACCAAGTGCTGCTGTACGCCACCTTCAGGAGTACACGTGTTTGGTCTATCAATAACTCCGAAACTAATGCCAGGCTGCAATTCCAAGCCCATACTTAAGGCTGTATCATTGCACACTTACCGAAACAGCTAGTTGCGTCAATCTACCAGGCGTTTCCCAAAGTTAGAAAATGAACCTGCTACATATATAGATTTCACACCTGGTCTATAATTTCATTATGTAAATTTCGTTTCGCTATTCCAGGAATTGGTACAATCATCGACACGGCACGTGCGGGTCCCGGGAGATTCGCGGCTAAATGTCAACGTATGGCTCATAAATCACATTTTGGGTTCAAAACGCCTCGATAGATCTGTAGCGTCGTCTCAAAATCTATGTCCATCTCGTCCTCATAAAAGTGCTCGGAAGGGTCAGTAAAGTCTTCAAGCATCTCTAAATCTCCCTCCTCGCTGTCATAGGCTGAATCGGATGGCGAGGAGACGCTGTAACTCTCGTCATCAGAGTCCACCAGCATTGATTCGCAGGCTCTGGCGTGGTCATCACAAGCAGCGGTGGAAGATAGGACGTAGTTCATGTCCTCTTTGTATATCTTTCCCCCGTAGTCCCGTACGTCGATCCCAGGAAAACGTCACTGGAAGGTCTCGAGGGACTGCACCGAATTGGGAGGAAGGACGAGTAGGGGGAGGCGTGGCCCTGTAGTGGCGAGCAATACCCAATCCAATATCCGTATGTCTTGGAGCTGCGGAAAGTCCTGTACCTTCAATGCATGCAGCACAAGATTGGAGGCAAAATGAGCATTGGAGGAAATTTTCGTGATCCAGTACCGCGACGCCCAAATATCTACCCACCGCAGCCTCCCAGTGTGCGACAATCATGATGTAAAGTCCACACAACTCTGAGATGTAGGTGAGAATGCAAGGTGCTCCAGGGCGGGACAGTGGTCTAGAAACGCCTGAACGTCCGAGCCTTGCACTCCAAGAAAGCAGTGATGAAAACTGTCGTCAAGTATATTTTCGGTGTGTATCCAAAAATTTCATGTACTGAGGCATCTCAAATTCCCGTGTTAAAACAGCCTGATAGATCGTAAAACAATGCAGGCGAGGCATCGTCCACTTCCAAGTGATTACTCCAAGGATTCTATGGTCAAGCAATGGAAGAATTTCCAAAAGACACTCATCTCCAACTTCGAGATGGACAACTCTTGAGAGGTCATATATGCATATAGACCCGGTTAACGCGTCGCAAACAGGGCCCATATTCAACGATAGATGGACAGCGTTGGGACTTATCCCCCAGATCTGTCGAAGGACTTCGTTGAAGATTAGTGGCGCCGCACAGAGTACCGTATGACGGGTCACTGCGTAGCAAGACACATCGATGGCCTTAATCGTCATTATATGCGCTGGACTTGGACCAAAGTGTGTAATTACATGAGCTCACGACCTTTTCAAGACACGAACATTTTGTGAGAACCGATCTGGCCCATAGTATGATAAGGCCATCATTAATACATTTGGTGGAAAAAAAAAGACTAAGTTAAGCTAGCAATGGAGCACTGAAGGCACGCAGCGGCATTGTTCTCCCCCAGCACTGCACTGTTAAAAATTGAAACCCCTTTATCATTGTAAGCGGTAAGGTAGTGCTATCAGGCTATACTGTCCGGTGCTGTGGTGAAGCATATTCTAGAGAACACCAAATAGGGCGATGTTTTTGGCGTTGTGGAGTAATTCCCACGCTGAAAATGCGAAGCTATCATGTGATCGCAGTCCAGG
>MU837236.1:79566-99072 GCA_029603245.1 Rhizopogon salebrosus TDB-379
AAATGGTGCTATCATTCGCGCCGGAAGCCGTCCTGCTATGCGGGACACGAGTGATGAGGACCTGCATACGCGCGTCGTCAAGAAGTACCAAGACTTACAAAAGAACATGCGAAAGGCTGGCAAGTTGTCCGCCACCGTGACGGCTACAACCACTGCAGCAGATTCTGTCGAAAATGCTCCCTTCTCTGCTGCAGTCGTCACAACAACTTCGCGACCAAAATTACAAAGTCGGGCAAGAGGTGTAAGTCAGAGTACAGTCGTAACGAAACAGGACTTACATGTATCCCATAGAAACTCGAAGTTCGTGTCCGCAAGTTCGAGAATCTACTGGAGGCATCAAAGTTCGCAGATCAGAAGTATCGAGCGGCTTTCACAGAGTCATTGATGTCAGAGCGGGAGAGGCTGATTGTGATGTTTTAGATCTCCCGGGAGGTGGTTATCGTCCATGAAGTCGAAGTTGTACTCATCTTCCAGTTTAGCAACTGGCTGTCAGCCCTCCGGTCTCTCGACAGCCAGTAGTACCCACAGACAATAACCCGGATGAACTGGTTGTGCTTGGATTTGTGCTTGTGTGGGTGTTGGTGTGGATGGACGATGGCTACAAGAGGGGTGACTTTGTCATATGTTTCGTGACAACTTGCCGTGTCTGGTACGTGAATTCATCTGGATGCTGTGTGCAACATGAGTAGAAGCACCTAACCGCAGTCCCTGCATCAACATGGTTACAACGCTCGACGGATGGTGGTGGTGTTCGACAAGCCTGAGGATGTATATACCGGTACCGATTGAGAGGGACTTGGTCGATTTTACTCACTTTTCGGTCATGTGCAATTGAACGTGACCTTAGTAGGAATCACCAGCGTATATTTCGAAATATTCTAGGAATATACAGGTTGTTATTTTGGAGCGAGAGATATGTGAAGAAATTCCAAGGATTGTGCTACTAGTCTCTTATAAGCAGTCTCGATCGTCTTCAACTTTCAAGGTTGTTCTCACGGCTAGGGCTGCTCCGAAGTCCCATGTTTCCCCGCAATTGCAACCTGGTTCGCCAAATTCCAAAAAGCACAAGCCTACGTTGGCAAAATGCAGCAATATCGGCGAATAGAGCTTTCTCGCTCATGAGACACGTCCCATTTGAAACACGGGTTCCGCTAGCAACACGCTTTTGTATGTGCAGACGCACTTTTAGCACTCCTGCACCTATGGTCAATGTCAGGTCCGCCCTTGCTGCCTCGGTTTCGCACTCTTGCTTAAGATGGCCAACCTTTTTCTTCCAATGTTCGTAGTGGTCTTCCTATGGAGCGGTATCATGCACTTTCGGATGCGACCATGAGCACTATACTCGAACGACTCGAGGAATTGCTGGACGAAGTAGGGAATGACGCATACGAAGTAGACTACCATGTGAGTATGCTCGAAAATACCAGACTGCCGTGCCTCCTCGCTCTGGCGGTATCTGTAGCTGAGCCCTTGACTCACCATCTGCTTCTTCTGCAGAGCGGCGTCCTGACGCTTAACTTAGGCACCCATGGCACATACGTGATTAACAAGCAACCGCCTAACAAACAAATATGGCTGTCTTCTCCGGTCAGGTGGGTTGACTTCTCTTACTCAGCCGATGGGGGCCCCATATTGATGAGTTTTCGCTTCGGATGCCTGATGGAACATCGGTTTTAACGCCCATTAATGGAACGTAGTGGACCCAAACGCTATGATTACGTGCCCCAATCAGACGATTGGCAATATTTGCGGGATGGGATGGGGATTGGGGAGTTACTGGATAGAGAGCTGACAGGCGTATTCGGAAAAAATGTATTTTTGCATCTAGAAGGAGTGTCGACGCAAGTACAGGCGTAGGAGTCGTTACATAGATTGTGGTGATAATTTTATTGAGCTCTCCATTGCCTATACATAATGAGTAGACTTCTCTTTACCTCGCGTGGAAGACGGAATGCATGATGGATGGTACAGTATGTGAGTGATCGTCATAAAAACAGTGTGCACAAGCAATGCAGATCAAATGGGAGATGCGAACATGGCAAACAATAAGTAAATGCAGAGATGAGCGACGGTGATGAAGAGACACGTGATGACGGACTGTATGAAATGATGGGATCAAGGGTGCTTGCTGATGCATGGCAGGTCTATGATAGGTCAATGTCACAACGTCTGATGAGCGCCGATGTCAAAGCAAGTTCCGGTCGTTTTTGTGTCCTTGTTCCGTGACGAGGGTAATACTAGTGGTGTTACCCTCCTGGAGTTCTCGTCTTCGCGAAAGGAATAATGATCCCAACAACCTTCGAAGAAGTTCCATCAGCCATGCCACAAAAATAGAAAAGACGGTATTAATCGTACTTATTGGTGTCCTCGTACCGCTCTCGCACAGATTTGACTTCGTGAAAGTCCAACGGGGTGTACGCAGCCGATTGATCAAGAGTTGGGGCCATATGCGCAATGTGAGAATAGACTTCGGGCAGAGGGCATTCAGGCAGTGCTGGTATCGACACTTTTCCATCGGGGGAAAAAGAAGACGGAGAGTAAAGTCCGTGAGTCGATTGCAAACGTTGATGGGTGGCCATGGATAGCAGAGGTGCTGAGAAACCCGATTGCAAATTTAGGTGTGGGGATGGTTGTGAGCTCGGTTGGGAGGAAACGAGCCTGTGCTGGTGCAGAGCGTGCATCTCGTGTAGCATAGTATTAGTCCGTTTGTAATTAGGGTAGTCCGGTGAAGTGGCAACGTGGGTGTCAGGGTAGGCAGCTGCCGCGTCATCCTCCCCATCGATCCAATCTTCTTCGCCATCGCTGTCATCTGCCACGAATGTGGATGGATTAAGTGGCTTTGCCCACCCTCTCTGTGCACCGTCTAGCACCGGAGGATGGATTCTGCGTTTCTTAGCGCGACACTCACGTGAAGACTCTGGACAAGCTTCACGATATGGAAGCGGTCTGACAGGTCGATCTGGGAACGGTGTTAACGATGGAGTTTCATCCAGCGACGGCGGGGGTGTTGGAGGACGTTGCCGCTTGAGCATTGTTGTTCAATTCAATCAGTTGTGCTGCCTGTTCAGACGTGGTTGGCTTTAGACGTGCATACGGGGCCCTGGACGATATTATATGGCCACACCTGGAATTTCCATTTCAGGTTGTTGTGGAATTGTATATGTGGCGGCAATCTTCGTCCAACTCCATCATAGTCGGCTCTACTTACTACAGATCAACGTCAACAGCTAGCACCGACTCAAATGGACGACATGGACGTGTTTTCTGCGATGGGCATTGCCGGTTTTGGCAAAGCTGCGAAAAAGCGCGAGCTCGATCCCAAAAGGTTCGACAAGACCAAACGTGAAGAGGTCGTGGTCAGTTTCATATTCTTCAGCTGCCACGTTTACTCTAACATCTATCTACTTAGCCTCCTAAAGTGGAGGTTAAGCCTTTACTACCTCAATCAGGGCCTAGTAAATTGTCTACTAGGGCGTCATCTCAATCTGACGAGGACTCGGACGACCCCGGGCCTCCCCTTCCACCAGCAAGCTCTTTCAAACATGATGCTGATGGCATGGGCGACGAGGATAATGAAGACGAAGCTGGCTCTGGTGCTGACGAGCCCGAATATGACCCCGGCGCTTTCTCATTATCGGGCCCCGAGTTCCCTATCACACATGAAGCAACCCTCAAAGAGCATACCAAGGTCATCTCCGCACTGACGCTGGACCCGAGTGGTGCACGTGTCTTGAGTGGCTCTCATGACTATGATTGTAAGTTGTGGGACTTTGGTGGAATGACGACGCAAACGAGGTCCTTCAAGACGTGGGAGCCTGCAGGCAGTTACTATGTATGTGGACTTGGTTTCACTCTGAGGATGATACGTTTTGACATTGAATGACAGGTCAACGATCTGAAGTACTCTAATGATGGCCAGCAGTTCCTCGTAATATCAGGAACGATTCAAGCCAAGCTCTTTGATCGGGAGGGCGAGGAGAAGTACGTTCAGTCGATATTTTTCAGGACAGAATAGCTTGAATGACCATAGAGCAACGTTTGTCAAGGGTGACATGTATATCAGAGACATGAAAAACACTGCGTACGCGGCGTTCTACAAGCCTTGTGCGAATACTTGCTTACAACATATATTTGTAGTGGACACGTTGGGGAGCTATCGAGCTGCGCATGGCATCCGAAGGACAAACAGTATTTTATTACAAGCTCGGCAGACTCAACGATTAGGCAGGCTCACACGCTACTTTCAGCAGACACTTTCTAATTTTATAGGACAGGATATGGGACGTCGAGAATAAACGCAAACAGAAGTCCGTTATTGTTATCAAGTCGAAAGAACGTGGTGCACGGACCAAGGTGACGACGTGCGCTTATTCTACTGATGGTACCCTCATCGGAGGAGGTACGTCCCAATCAGCTCACGCTGAATCATGGTGATAGTAATGACTATTCTTAGCGTGCCTTGACGGCGCATTGCACATGTGGCAGGCGTCATCCAATTTTGTGAGACCAAATATGACAATTGAGGGCGCGCATACGAAGGGTACGGTAGCCGGATCTCTAGTGTTCTCCGTTGATGGAAGAACGGTGCTGACGAGAGGAGGGGACGACAGCGTCAAACGTACGTACAAATTGCAATTTTCACGATCTGCTTGGCTGACGCCAGGAACAGTGTGGGATCTTCGAGCGTTTAAGAAACCTCTCGCAACATATTCGGAAGCTTCAACGTTGTACCCTGGCACGAATGCGGTATTCAGCCCTGACGAAAAGTATATTCTAACAGGAACGGGAGCGTCTGCGAAGGGTAGTCGAGGCAAACTGACACTCCTCAGCCGAGAGAGTCTCAGTGTTGTCAAGGAACTCGACATGGATACGACACCAGTCAAGGTGGTCTGGCATTCCAAGATAAATCAAATTATTGCGGGACTCGCGAACGGGGCTATTTCAGTATTGTATTCACCGGAGACGTCATTGAACGGTGCCAAGCTATTACTGTCGAAGGGAGCACCAAAGCGACCAACAGTGGAGGATATGTCAGACGCGCTCGCTGCACCGACGATCTTGACACCGCATGCATTACCAATGTTCAAAGATGGGGATGGAATAGTGAAGGGAATGAAGAGGAAGCGGGAAAAGGATCGGATGGACCCTCGGAAAAGCAGGAGGCCGGAATTGCCTGTGACAGGACCGGGTCGGGGAGGACGGGTTGGTGCAAGTGCCACGCAACACGTTGTGCAGAACTTGGTGCGGGATACGACTCGCGACGAAGATGTGAGTGGTTACGTTCTTAACTTTCTTTACATCGCTTCGCAGCAAGATGTTCTCGCACACCGCTACGATTCTTTCGATATAGTGTCACAATCACGTGCTTTGTATCTTTTTTGTCTGATGGTTTCCATCTTGATGCGGGAAGCTCACTGACATTTGTTCTTTCTTCCCTTTCTTTGGTGGTCGTAGCCACGGGAGGCACTGTTGAAGTATGCGAAGATGGCGGAGGAGGACCCTCAATGGACTTCAGGTGAGCGGCGTTGTTTCTGTCTCAGGCTCTCAGCTGCGGAAGGGGAGGGGTTGCGGCAAATGGGAGGGCCGTAGCGGAGTCTGAAAAGAAGTGTTGTGGGGTATTTGTTTTGATCGGCTGGCTGACGTGGCACTGTTTTGGTTTCGCAGCGTGGCAACAAAACCAGCCCAAACCCGTTTTTGCGAACGTCTCAGACGACGAGGAAGAGGGTCAAGAGGAGTAATGCGAAGTTGTATGGAGTTGTGTGCAGTAGAGAAGAGATTAGCTTGTGTTTTTTACTCTGTGTGAGATCTTAGGTGTGAGTAATTTTTAGTGGCCCCTGCGCAAGGTCAAACCTTAATTCCTTTCGCCTATAAAGACCCAATGACTGGCTTCCGATTCCCCAAATCCTAAATCTCCCTCCTCTGAAAACGTCACGCTGTGTGACACATTAGTCACGCGCCACTCATGAACGCGACAGAGCACAGCGCGCCCACCGAACAACGCAGGATTTTGTCCCCCGTCCCTGCCGTCAATGGCGACAATGTCGACAACGGTACACGCCATCCCCTACTTAATTACTTATCTCAGCTAACTTCAAATGTAACAAATTTCTGTAGACGTTAAACTTGACGATATGATTCCGGACTCTCAGACGGATGCTACCACCTCTCTAAAGTCTGAAATCCTCGACTCTGCCTCCACTCGCGTAGAAATTTCAACCCCTCTTGATCCAGGTTCGTACCCAAACCATTCATTTTATTTCCTTCGTTCTTATCGGAACAGAGTCCATCTCAATCCATCCTCCGAGCGGCACACCACGACCACAGGAGGGCCAGTTGTTGGATGATGTAAAGATGGCAGAGGAGGCACAAGAAGTTGTTGTTGATGTCTCGGTGACGATGAACGCATCCCCGGATGTCCCCACAACCAACGGCGCTTCTAAAGGCGTCAATGGCGTACACTCCGCTGACGCTGATGGGGACGTGCACATGGAATCGTCACCCGCCCCTAATGGTCATGGAGATAACACCCCTCGTCAGTCATCGCTAGCTGCTATGGATTCTACGCCATCGCGTGCTACGTCCAACTTCGATTCTTCACACCAGCGCTCGAATAGTATGGAGGACGACGACGAAGCTAGACCACCTCCAGCCAAGCGCGCTCGTAAATATTCCGATGCTGATCAAGCATCTATTGCCAACGTAAGTACCTCTGTCATTGTGCGCCTCAAGAGGCGTGCTAATTCCGCATTTCTCCTTTCTTATCTTCCTTCTGCGAACCCTGAAGACCGGCTCTCCCCCTCCTGTTACAGCGTCCTCTGTACAAACCAATGGCGATACCGTTGTCTCCAGTCCAACCCCAGCACCACCTACACCTATGGGTACCAGCATATCGACCATCAGTTCTTTGCAACACCGTTTCTGCTTGTCCACAATACGCTCACTCAAGAAGCTTAAGGACGCTGGCGCGTTCTTGCGTCCTGTCGATGCCGTCGCTCTCAATATTCCCCATTACCCGAGCATAATCAAGAATCCCATGGACCTCGGCACTATTGAGCGTAAGCTCATGTCGTCTAATCCTTCCAAGCCAGACCCCAACCCCAACAATCCACGTTACTACAGTGCAGAGGAGTTCGTTTCTGACGTGCGGTTGGTGTTCAGCAACTGCATCACATTTAATGGCCCAGACCATATGATCGCTCAGGCAGGGAAACATGTTGAATCTGTCTTTGATAAGCAGATTAAACAGCTTCCACCCCCAGCCGAGGTACGCCCCTTTTCATAACATGCTGAGTGCACGACTCATTAGTACAGGTGAAGGCTCCTGTGGTCAAGAAAGTTGCAACGCCTCCTCCTCCCCCTCCCCCAGCTCCCCCAGTACCTGCCAAGAAAGCCTCTGTGGCCCCTGTTCGTCGTCCTTCAACCTCAGTGCCTGTTATTCGGCGCAACGAAGCCGAGCAGGTATCTGCGCGGCCGAAACGTGAGATCCACCCACCTCCTCCGAAGGACTTGCCCTATGCCGACGTGCCAAAGAAGATGCGCAAGGCAAAGGTTCCAAAGGACGATGGCACCGCTGAACAGCTCAAATATTGTGGAAAGATTTTGAGTGATCTGCGGCGACAGCAGCATTGGGATGTTGCCCATCCGTTTTATGAGCCTGTTGGTACGTCCATGGGTACTATCGTGCCGTGCACTCAAATCTGATGTGTGTCAATTCACAGATGCGGTTAAGCTTGATATCCCGACATATTACAAGGTTATCAAAAAGCCTATGGACATGTCGACGATGCGGAAGAAGCTCGACGCTGGAGAGTACCTTAACGCCACCAAGTTCTTTGAAGACTTCAAACTCATGATCCGGAACTGCTTCGTATTCAATCCCTCGGGTACGCCTGTCAATCAAGCTGGGATCGATTTGCAGCGATTGTTCGACGAGAAATGGAAGCATCTGCCACCCCTTCGAGACGCCAGTGATGACGAGGATGAGGAGTATGAAGATGAGGAGTCAGAGGAGGAACGGAACCGTACGTGTACTCGCGTATCCAGTATGACCACCCGCTGATGTACTGAACGCACACAGGTCGGATCGCCACCATGGAAGCTCAGATCGAGTCTATGCGCGGCAATCTTATGGCTCTTAAGAACAAGCCGGCAAAGGAGAAGAAGAAAAAGGAGAAGAAAGAGAAGGCTCCTGTCGCTTCTAGCTCTAAGGGGGCTGCATCACGCGCACCGAAGGCGGCTCCTGCGGCCAATGGGAACAAGCGCAAGACCACGAAGAAACCTGTTGCCGAGGACGACGTTCTCTCTTTTGAACAGAAGAAGGACTTGAGTGAAGCGATCACCAGTCTGGATGGGGTCAAGCTTGAGAAGGTTATCCAAATCATTCACGAGGGCGTCCCAGAAATCCGTGATGTAAGTGAAGAGCATGGGATTGTGTATCATTTCAATAACATGCTATGCAGAGCACCGAGGAGATCGAACTCGAGATTGTCGTTCTACCACCACATGTCCTCACCAAGCTGTACAATTTCGTTCTTCGGCCACTGCGACAGCCAACGCAGAAACGGAATCGAACTGGTAAAGGCACGGGTACCGGTGGGCTTAAGCGGAAGAGCATGGACGAGACTGCCGAAGCCGAGAAGATCCGTAAATTGGAGGAGCGGATGCGGCTTTTCGAGGATCCCAACGGAACTACGACATCCAACGCAGCACCTGTGCAAGCTCATCAGCATGACAGCGATCATTCATCGGACTCTTCTTCAGACGACAGCTCGGGCAGCGAGTCGGAGTAATTCTTCTTCCGTTCCTCGTTCCTGTGACGCTCGCGTGTTGTATATATCTGATTGTTGCATGCCGTGCGTTCGTTCGGTGATGTTGGTAGATGTATTTCTTCATCCCCGACTTATTGTTCTCTTTTAATCCCGACTTTGTCCTTTTGATTTTTATAACTTGCAGATTTTCCTTCTACTCCATCTCAGCTCTCTCAAGCAAGCGTGCATACATACATCACCAAAATTAAAGAATAGCAATGTAGTTAGTTGTTAATTTCAATTGTGTCTGATGGTCGTCTCATTTGATACCTTGATTGACCAGATTGATTGATTGACCAAGTGGCGATTACAGCGACATTTGCTATCCATCGATAGTGACCTGGGTGTTGTAGGTGGTGCTTTTCGCTTTGTAAGACCTCACGTGATCGCTGGTGCAGTGACGACAGGCAACATCGTCATGCGAAGGGGTCGAAAATATTCATATCACCTGCATTGCGTTCGCAAACGTCAAATTTATCATTCTCTATATAGCTGTGGCCAGTTGGCCACCGTCTGCACCTGGGACTAAGAACTATGGAGAATAGTTCGGAAATCTGGTGTATCACTCAGCCCAAGGCTCTCGACAAAGGTTTGTTACGTTCGGAACCTACACCACCATATTGGTTAGCACGTAAGTATTGTTCTCAGCGATAGTTTCACGCTACGATATACCCTGCAGACAACTCCTTGGTAAAGATTCAAAGCGAGCGCAGAGATCCGAAAGTTGATACAATATGTAACGTGTAGGAGTCGATGTAATATACATACTGATTTATGGACAACCATAAGTATGAGAGATATAACCTATCTGCGTTTCGAACTACCACCCCGCTTCCACTGCTGCCAACCTGTTCTCGCTTGGGGGGTGGCGGGCGGTGGAACCGGAGCCTCTAAACTGCCTGATCCTGATGCGGGTGGAGCTGGTGGTGGACTACGAGGCTGGGAGAGCATCGACGCTGGGGCAGTCTGGTCCCATCTACGGGGATCAGATGAGGGTGCAGTAGATCCCCAACCTCCTGGGGTGGGTGGGAAGGGAGGGCGCCCGCCTGGCGGAGGTAAGGGTGCACTGGTTGGAGGGAGGGGAGGGGGTCCACCGGGTGGACGCGCGTACGCTGGCGGGAATGGAGGCAGACCGCCAAGAGGGGGTGCATTCATAGGAAGTATTGGGGGGGGAGGCGGGGCTACATCTAATGGTGGTGGCGGGGGTGGTGCAGTATAGTTGGGAGGTGGAGTAACCGACATGGAGCTACCAGTGTCAAGAGACGTCCAGCCGCCGGTGCGGAATATTGGTGTAGCGCTTGCGACACTGTGAGAAACCGGAGACGGGCCAGAAGCTGGCGCTGGCGCTGGTGGGGGTGGCGCTGGTGCAGATGGTGCAGGGGATGTAGTGGAATCCAGGGATACCCAACCTGGCCTTCTGGAACTAGTTGCAGACTCAACTGTTGTTGCAACCGTTGCCCAGCCAGCTTTTTTGAAGCTGCTGCTTGATTGTGCCTCAGAGGGAAGTGATGATTCTCCAGCGGGTGCCAATGTAGGAGTCATGGGAGCTGGTGCAGTAGCAGGCTTTGCCATCTTGATCCCAGCAGCTTTTGCAATTTTGCGAAGCTCCTTTTCTTCCCGCTTACGCTCCTTCTCCTTCCGTTTGTCAAGGTCTTCTTGAGATGTCATACGTGTGTTGGCTTGCATATCCCGGAGGCGCGCCTTGTGGTGGTGCGCATACGAGTTTGTGTGTTCATCGTATTGTGCAACATTTTGGAATTGCTTCTCACAAAGCGCGCAGTAAAACGCTTTGAGTGTGTCCGTGATTTCTGATTTGAGGGCAGCCTTACGGGCAGCATCATCCTGGAAGAAGATCAGTACGCTCAGAAAGTTGGTCTGTACGATCAGGCTCGCCTCCCGCGCTCTCCGTTGATCTTCAGTTTCTTTTCGCTGTCTCTCAGAGTCCAACTTGCGCCTTTCGGCAACTGTCGTCTCGATCATTCGAAAATCTTGAGTCGTCTTTCCAAGCCCGGTCAAATCATTTTTAACTTGAAATGGTATAGGGTCGACGCGGGCTGTAGTAAAGGATTCCCGTGTTGTTGGCATTATTCTCAATAGGAATGATTGAACTCACCGTCTGCCGATAGTCCCAACGGTTGGCCCTCTGACCACCCAAGTTTTGCGAGCATTGCAAAGCCTTTGTTCGTGCTTTTGATTCTTGTCTCGACAGTGATAACCTCCCTCGCTGGACCATGGACATATTTATCGTACGTGTCAATGTCCATCGTATCCGGCAGAGGGGAGGGAGACCTTGAGATGAGCGAGACGTCGTCGTCGTCGCTGTCCTCAACATCTTGGTGAGAGCGCTGGGATGGATGTAGGGAGGGCAGTAGGGGTGTTCTATTGGTGCCAGAAAATATGGCAGAGTACCTTCATGGAATTTATTTGGCTTTTGTCATCTTGCGTGTCTGGATCTGGGCGAGACATAGGAATTGCGTTCCAGCGAGCTATTGTTTGGGCAGACATAGTGAAGAGAGGTTGAGATAGAACAATTACAAACGAACTCTTCCATTGGAGGTGCGATTTGACAGCATCACGTGAGACATATAACTTTTCATCTGCCCTCCCTTCCATGGTCTCGCTCGATGACAACTCAGTTGTCCGCCCAATCTTTCGTGCGTCTGCTGAAAGCACCCACAGATCCGCCTAACCCGCAAAGTCCACCAAAAATAGAAATCGCTTGTACAGCATGGGAGGACACTACCCTTCACATCCCAAATAAGCACGAGCTCATCGCCGAGTTCATACTCACCCGACTGCTCAAAGACAAGTCCAAAGCCAAGTTTGTGCTTCTTCAAAGTGCAGTGGTAGAAGTTGATTAATGTGAACCAGTGACAACCCCGCAGTTGATGCACGGTATTGGTGCCTTCTTCGCAAGGTTCTAGATGCGAGTGTAGGGGTAAATGCACGCGGCCCCAAAGTCTGGCTTGGTTCCCTTCTCAATCGTACCCCGCTCGCGCCTATCATCGTCTCTACCCTCACATTGTTGAGGGACCTGTCGGATGCAGATTCAAAATGCCTACTTCTACTCGTGCTTCCGTGCTTCTCTGTCCTATGGCCATTAAGCGTGCACAAAATTGGCTTAGAGACGCTGCTAGAGTGCTTTGGTACTATACTAGACGTTTCTGGTGAGCTGGGTAGCAATGAGGCTTTGGAAAGTGTGTGTGAGGTCATGGTACATTCATATAGGGAAGCACTTGGCAATGCAACAAACAAGAAGAAGGTAGGCGATGGCATTATTTTCTGCAGCGAGAGAAAACTAAGGTGTTTGTTCGTAGCTACATACCACCTTCCTCCAGACACATCTCTCATCCTGGATTCGTGCAGTCTTACCATCATCACATCTACCTCCACAGCTGAACGAAACGGTATACGCCGCAGGGACAGAGACCTTGTTTTCTCTCGATGCGCTACGTGCATCTCCCTCATCAGAGAGCTTATTCACCGTCCTATCTTCTTTTCCCAACTCACCTTCCCAAACGAGTCCCGCCATCCCACTCCTCCCCCGTCTCTTTGGCACTCATACGCACTCCCTGCGCCGATACCGCACAACCTTGTTCCCTGCTTCCCAAAATAAAACCCAAGGCCGCGAGAACGACATGAAAGTCACCTCCATGGCATTCTTTAACTCCTGTCTCAAGCTATTGACCGGGAACGCTCAGAGCTGGGAAGCGAGAGTGGGTTTGATAAGTATCATCGAAAGTGAGCGATTATATGTGAGTCAGGGTGAGGGTGAGGGTGTCGTAGAGTGTGTAAGGGACGATGCGGTGCGGGTAGTGGAAGGAGAAACGGAAGAAAAGGTGGTACGTTTGGCTTTGGATGTGTTGGCTGTACTTGCAAGAGTCGACTATGATGTGATTGAGCCTGTGGTAGGAAGAGTACTTCCTCAGTTGATCTTGGTGAGCTACGTGCCTTCGTTCCTCTTTTCCGTTTCAATCCTTTCGTCTTCCGTACGAGGCACCTGCCTCATTCACCTGCGAATACACCAAGTTCATTATTCCTGATGGTTCTTTCTTCAGATTCTCCCCTCTCCCTCCATGCACAAATCAGCTATCGCGTTTCTCAACCTCCTTCTCAACTTCCACTCCAAGACTCGCACATTACATGCATATAGTAATGCACTCCTTGACGCCTGTACATCTCTTCCTTCCATCACATCCCTTGCATCACCTCGAGATATCTACGGCCATGCTCACACCTCTGCCATCATCGGACACATCCATCTGTCCTCGCTTGCACAAGCACTCCGTACATTCCTCACTCCCACACAAGTGAAAGAGGCAGCTCAGATTAGCTCAACTCTCCAAGAAAAATTCGATGCCTACCAAAACCTTCCATCACTCATTAAGACCAGTGAGGTAGAACCAGAAGACAGACCGCGTAAAAAGCGGCGGAAAAGCGAGCCTGCCGCGTCTTCTGCGGGCTCAGCACCCGCAAAAGACACGCGGGAGATAGATGCTTGTGCACTTTCTCTTTCCCTCACCCTCAAATTCGCCGCTCTATTCCTATCGAATCTCCCATCTTCCTTCGTCACCGCCGAGATCCGGGAAGCTGTGCGCGAGGCGGGCGCATGGGCCATCGAGGCCTCACTCTCGCTTCTTTGTAAAAGGAGTTCAAAAATATCCTGGGCAGACCAAGTGACTGGGGCTGCGCTTCTTCGTTTTGCTTACCATCTACCAGCTTGGAAGTATGTCGAAGAGCCAGGAGATATTCGGGGACTGTTGGAGGTTGTGAAAGTGGAAGAAGTCGAGGGTGAATTGGTACTTGAAATCGTGTGTATTATTTCTCCCCGTGGGATCGGAAGGCACTGATAGTTTTTTCAAGCTACGATTCCTCCTTGCATTGTCTTCAAGATCGGATACGGACGTAGACGTGGAGACCGTGTTTGACATTGCGCTGACTTATGTCGAGATGCAGGAGCCAGATTCGCAGAGCGGGTTGATGGTGCTCTACTTGATCGTTGAGCGGTGGTTGGATCTCATAGAGTACGTATTTTCTTTTTACTCCATCCTCATTTATGTTTCTCATTGATGCCCACCTCCACGACACAGTGCCCAAGCATCTAAATCCTCCATTGACCGCCTCATCAATCTTATCTTCTCAATTTCGCCCTCCTCTCCTCGTCAGGCAGATGTGCAAGGCTTGCAGCCAAGAGATGTCCTCTGGGGCGTTTTGCACAATGCTCAGTTCTGGGAGATGGGGAGTGTACGAGGTGAGATTATCCCCACGCTTTCCCGTCCCCCATATATTTTTCCACTTCATTTACGTGATTTGACGCTTACCACTTTCACGGACAGCTTCTGTCCTTGCATACCTCAATCCCTCGCCCAGCTCTTTGAAAAGTGATCTCGGCAGGACTTATTGTCTCCTGTTGTATGTTCCCCCCGAGTACCTCACTAGACAGGCTCGTGTGGAGCTTGTGCGCCGGGCAGTAGAAGGGGATGTGACTATTTCCTCGGCATTGCATACGAACAACAAGGAGGAGACAGCGAAGCGCAAGCGCAAGCGACACGGAGCAAGTGACCAAGAAGTGGCCTGGAAAACGCTCTTGCATATCCGTGTATTCCTTCAACGGATGGGACAACTTGGGTATCTGAACACGTCAGACTATGATGTATGTTTTATATGCCGTTTCTTTGGTTCTTCTTTCTGACTTGTGCTTGTAGAGCGCAGGAGACTATGTGAAACACCTTATGAGCACGGAGGTTCTGGATGATGCAGTGCTGAGAGGGGCTACAATAAATCTTGCGGAACTGTATATTGTGTATGTCTTATCCCTTATGCCTGTTAGACTATTGACCTCTAGGTAGTGCCCTTCTCCGGGCCTCGGATAAGGATCCTTCCGCTTCCACCGCATGCGCTTCCGTCTTCTCTTCCATCGCGCAGTCTAGTTCCCTCGAGGAAGGGAGTCTTCCGCAGTTATGCGTGCTCCAACTGGTCGAACGTCTCACGCAGGATTTTTCTGTTTCTAGGTATGTTTGTTCAGCATTCAGAAACAAATTTGTCTAATAGGAATGTTATCAGTCTGTCAGATTCCTTGGTTGCATCGATGAAAGACCTACATACCGCAGTCACCCCTGCTGCCCAGTTTAACATTGGCGATGCGTTACCCTCGAGCGGGACTGTCAAAGCATGGGCACGTCACCTTTCATTTGGCCATTGGTTAGGCGTACCCGGTATGCACCTGGGCTTCCTTAATCTCCTTATTTCTCACTTGTTTTTTTTTCTCTAGCCACTTCCGCGTC
This sequence comes from Rhizopogon salebrosus TDB-379, assembly GCA_029603245.1. Taxonomy (NCBI): domain Eukaryota; kingdom Fungi; phylum Basidiomycota; class Agaricomycetes; order Boletales; family Rhizopogonaceae; genus Rhizopogon; species Rhizopogon salebrosus. Next base: position 94,658 of record MU837236.1, read on the forward strand.
AGGGTACGGCCGGCAAATCGCAGCCACCATGTTGAGAAACAGAGGTAAATTCAACTCTCCTGCAGAAACATTGGGTCTTCTTTTCGAGGAACTGCGCTGTTTGCCCAACGTCGATCGCGGGATGCATCTCGACTTGGCAATAGGGGTATATGCATTTTCTACGGCTGGTATGTCTTTCGTGCATTGGCTCCGTTGGTTGACCTAAGCTGAAATGAATATAGAAGACCAAGTGGCTTTGAATGAAGTTGTCTCAAACGGAGCCAAGCATCTTCCGATTGACGATTTCTCGCACTTACTGGACACTGTATACGAGGCACTTGCGAGCGCACGATTTCCTCCAGCTCAGTGCGTGCGTCTGGTGCATGCGGCCACGGTTCTGCTACGCGATGCACCTCAAGGTAAATGAGATAATTTCAAATTCCGTCTGAGCACCAGCTCACGCTATCATAGGGACACTGAAGATCGTTCAGGAGTTCTTCAGTTTGTGCTTAGATCACTTCATTGGAAACACACAGTTCTTTGCGGGCCCTGCAGACTTGACGGTAGCTTGTCTTGAGTTTGTAGTTCGGCAATGTTCAGATAGGGTACGTTGTACGTAGTGCACGATGGCACCAAATCTTACTGGACTCTTCACTTCAGCCCGCAGCGCTTTGTGCCACCAACCTGGGCCCAATCCATGTCCTACTGTCTAAAGTCCTCTGCGGCTCTCCAACGCATGACAGCTCCACCACATCCTCGGTCTTCCACTCCGCCACCGCCATCCTCAACGCACTCGTCCGACTGCGGCGCGATCTTGTCATCAACATTCTGCCCCATCTGGGCATGGTCCTCCGCCAACTCGTCTCATGCATGCGTGGCCTACGACCCCAGCTAGCTGCGAAGCAGAGTCACATTGTCACCGACACTCTCCCCTCGTGGATAGCACCACTCGCACCTCTCGGTGTATCAGAAGCTCGCGCTCTTGCGCGTCTCTTCACCTCTCTAACAACAAAAACTGTTCCCCGCGCACACATGCAGCCCAACACGGAACAAAAGGCAGAAAGCTTATCAAAGCCATTTGCCAAACATGCTGCTTACGTGGTTACTGCGTACATCGATGCTGTGAACGATCCGCTGTGCGTCATGCGGGCGGATGTGAGGCGCGAGCTTGAGCCGGGGTTGTTTTCACTGTGCGAAATGATGGGCACGTATAGTCGTGATGCCCTGATGGTGAGTGCGTTGGATGCTGGTGGGAAGAGTGTGATGAAGGTGCTTTGGAAGGAGTATGAGAAACAGCGGTATGTTGGGAAGGGATAAGGGGTAGCATAAGCTGGTACCTCAATTTCATATGTGATGGCAGCCCACTCCACGGCCGGTCGTATTAATTTCTATACATCAATGCAAGCCGCACGACTCAGATGAGGCCCGAGGGCTTGGCCGGTCGATGACTAGAGCCTAACTTCTGCACAAACGTCTGCACCAGTTATAAATATGAGAGTGGTTAGTTGTAGATAGAAGTTCCGTTGCATGCATATGATATTTAAAGATATTTGCTTCTATCAATTCTTTGCATCTATGCTGGCCTGACGGCCTTGACATATACATCTCTAAAGAGGGTCTTCTTGTTGGGTGGTGCATTCACGTGTTTCCACCCCGCAGCAGACTTCTCTTCTTTGAGTGTACGTACGAGCTCCAGGAAGTCATCTACCACTTGTGGTGATGTCTGAATATGCATGATAAGGCGAGAGCCGTTCAGCTTAATTGGCTGCGGAAGCTGCGCGGCCCGCTCGACTATTTCCCAATATTCAACCCCGATAGGAGAAGGGTCATAGAATAACTAGAAAACCATTCTTCAGGTTGCATTCTTCAGCTTGTCAGTAAATCACCCACCATGCAAGTTTCAGCAGGACTCAGAATGCCAACACCAAGTTCTTCTAGGCCCTGCTGCATCCGCTTTGCAAGGGCATGCACATGAGGGAGTAGAGGGAAGTTGTGGGTGAGCGCGTATGCAGCACAGCCAGCCATGTATCCAGTCTGGCGCATACCACCACCAAAGAGCTTTCGGAACCATCGCGCCTTCGTGATAAATGGCTTTGAACCAACAAGGACGGTTCCAATGGGTGCACCTACACCATCAGTAAGTTATCGTCAATAAGGAAGCAACTCTAGGCAGGTCTTACCAAGTCCTTTGCTGAGACACAAGCTTACGGATTCGAATGGATCGCAAAGTTCTTTCATGAACAACCCAGTCTCTGCTGCAACATGCCAGATGCGTGCACCGTCGAGGTGCATGATGATGCCTCGAGCATGCGCATTCTTCGAAATTTCCAGCACGTCATTCTGTGGCATGATGGTTCCATTGAGGGTATTCTCAAGTGCTATGACACGAGTTGGAGCACTTAAGAGGGCAGATGTCATGGATGCGGTCGACGGAAGTTTTTCTTTGGAACTTACACGTGCACATCTGTGCCAGAGACGATGCGAGGTTCAATGTCCTCCCAGGTAAGATGGTGGTCTGTTCATAAACAAACGATAAATCAAATTACGTGGCCGGTTACGGGAGAGCATACCGTTAGCAGGAAAAATTGGGATGCTGTTGGCCCCTGAGTGGAATGCAGCGCCACCAGCTTCCATACTGACAGAGTCATGGAATATATTTTCGAGTGACACACAAACTTACCGATATACGTGAGCCCGTGCATCTGTGATGACCGAATATGGGGGCTGCTGCAAGTGAGTCCTGATAGCAACTTGATTCGACATTGTACCCGTTGGTAGAAAGAGACCTGCTTCTTTCCCGGTGATTTTTGCGACGTGGGCTTCGAGTACGGCGGTTGATGGTTCGAAATATACATCATCGCCAAGAGATGCACGGAGAGCATAGGCATTCATTTCATCCGTCGGTGCTGAACGCGATTATTATCAGGGTGCCGTACCACACAGAGATAGAATACCTGTGAAAGTGTCCGCTGTATATGTTTTGTGAACCTCCTTGCTCCTGTAATGATTAAATCACTCACATACAAATGTCCTCGAGATATCCTGGACCATGAGGATATTGTCACCATCCTGTGACTTGGTAAGGACATCGCAAGCGATTTCCTGCGCAACTTCAGTGAAGCGAACGTCTGTAAGGGAAGGCATGGTTTGATGAGGTGTCATGTGGATATGTACGATATGACTGGTATTTATACTATCATTATGCCGTCCTGCTGACTTGCGGAACTCCGGCCAGGCTTGGACCACTGGCAGAAGAATGACTCATCATCGGAACAACTTGAAGCTATCGGAAGGTAAGAAAGAATTAGACGGTGATCGCTATTGCATATACAGCTGCCTAGTAGACTATTCGTTGTGCCAATGGCTAATGTAATTTTCTGCGTGTAGCCCGGGCCGACATAACACTGCCACTGTGGTTCTCAAATCCAACCCAAACCAACAACCTGCCCCGGAATCCAAAAAGAAAATCCAAAGAAGAGACATCCAAGTTTGAAGCTCACCGAATTCAAGGACGGTGTCAATGCGATTCGAGTGCAACACGTGTTGGAAGCGTTGATGGGAAAATCTTGTAGGTTTAAACTACGATGTTGATTCTATCAGAGTTGACACTTTACTACTTCGATGTTATTCACTCACTGAAAAGTGCTAGTCGGGCTCCTAGTACTGCTTCACTCTCGGAGGGGCCTGTAAAGGACTGGACTAAGAAAGTTGTAGTATCAAAGTCCCCACAAGATGGAAAGGTGTGCAAATTCACGGTCTCGCTCAGGACATGCCCTACATTAAAACCATGCCAGGGGGTTGTGCACATAATTCAGACCAATGACAATGCGCAACGAGGAAGGAAGCGTACTCTGTCTGTCACCGAGGACTCAGAACTAGGGGATCTCACACCGGAAGAACAACAGGAAGTGCAAGAAGACCCCGATGCTGACTTGAATGAAGACGCTGGCAGTGATTACAAGCCTGATGAAGATGTCGATTGGGCACCCTTGGCACCACTTGCAAAAGGTTCCGAAGGCCTTTCAGGGTAGGTTTCGTTGTAGGTAGTAATTGGCCTGAAAGCCTACCTCTCCAGGGAGGCCTCCCCTTAGATTCTGTTCGGGATCCTCACGGAGGCTCATGATCTTACGCCAGTAAATTCATTTCTTGGACCTTGTGAGCATCTCGTCCCAAATCTTGGCGCGTTCAATACCTGCACCATTATTCGACTTCGCGGACTTCGCGAGCATCCCACTGGAAGAGCATGCCATTTCAAATACCTGTGTCAAATGTTTTATTCAACCTCGCGAGCATCATGCAAGATCCTGGCGCGTTTCATGATTCTGTCATCATATGTTTTATTCGACCTCACAAACACGGCATCTTTGGACCCTTAAAATTCACAACATAAGAGCATATCACATGGCACAGAGTATTCAATTCTGGTCACATCCCCT
>MU837238.1:11404-33060 GCA_029603245.1 Rhizopogon salebrosus TDB-379
ATGAAGTGACCGCTTGGAGTGGAAATATGTAAGCAACAGCCGCTATATTGGATGAATGTGCGGGTCTATATCGAGATCTACATATGATTGCTTCCGCTGCAACCTCGTACTTCCTTGACATGTTCAAGTTGTTGCCCGCTTTTAGGTCATGCGGGTCTCCGAAGGATGACGAGCCATAAATAACGCCATTGCTAGACTAGCCTCTTGACGTAGTCTAACCGGGCCTCTCCTCGTCTAGTCCAAGACTCGCACAGACCATGGCGACAAGCGTTCATGGCATCGCACAGACAGGTTTTGGGACTGGGACGAATGATCTATATGATCGGTGAGTGGGCTGTTTGGGCTGTTTGTTGCAATTCCATTGACTGCGACTGTAATGCACTCAGGGCTCGCCCCTCGTACCCAACTGAGTGTCTTTCCTACATTCGCCAGCTTACCAGGAGCACAGCTCCATTGAACATCGTTGAGTGAGTTACACACGCTGCTACTTAGCTCGCCCCCTCAATTGGCTGTCAGAATCGGAGCAGGGACCGGCATTTCCACTCGTGCCTTGTTAGCTCACCCTGAGTGGGCTACGAGCATCGGCACATTGAGAGCCGTTGAACCTAGCGACGGCATGCGTGATTTTTGGACGGAGACTATCGACGATAGTCGCGCTACTATTTCCAAGGGAACATTTGATGACACTGGCGTGGAAGACGGGTGGGCGGACCTCATTATTATCGCCCAGGTGTGTAGTGCTAGGTATGAATGGAATAGATAAGCCTAATGAACGTTCATCTATCTGTTGCACAGGCATTCCATTGGTGCCTCGATCACGGGAAAGCGTTCTCCGAGTTTTCACGTATCTTGAACAAGGACGGGGCAGTCGTGCTTCTATGGAACATTGACAATAGGTTCGCTTCTTTCCTTCCTTCACATTCATTGTTCTTATACTAGTACCACTGCAGGGAGGCCGCAGGTTGGGTTGCACAGTTCCGTGGCCACATGGAAATCCATAAGAACGGCACACCCCAGTTAACCTCCGATCTCTTGAGGCAGATGTTCTCTATACCTGAGTATACTTTTTCATTTCAACCTCACGAAGAGAAGGAGTGGGCATATCGTGTTCCTACTACTGACCAATGTGTTATCGATCGCATTCTGAGTTGGAGTTACATTGCCGTGCTCCCTTCCGAGGAAAAAGCCAAGTTAGTGGAGGACATCAAAGGTATCCTTGAGCGAGGAGATGACAAAGTCTGGATCAGTAAGGAGGAGGGCACGTATCAACACCCGTATAAGACTCGTGTATTAGTATCCAGAAAGAAGTAGAATTTATGAGCATAGTTCAGAATAGCATCATGCAAACGTTCAACGTGCCGTACTCCAACGAGGAATCCATAGTCCATCGCTGCCAGAACCTCATTTGGCAAATCCAACCACCATCTAAAAAAAGGCGGTTATGAGTTGACAGCCTCCAGAACTGGGGATGTATTATATCGATACTCTTCTATCTATCAGAACATATCATATTATATGCTTGAAGTAGTACGAAGGTCCGCGATCACGTATTGAGCACGGGAGTCAATGTCTCTGCCACACAACGTCTGCTCGTAGTCTCTCAGATCCTCCATGGTATCTCTTACCATAAGCTCTGCCTCAATAACGGGCAAATTGACAGCTCGTGGTGGTCTGGACACTGCCAGGCGAGATAGACTCGGATGAAAATGCTGATCTCTGACAGTGGGGGTTGGTTGATACTATAGGTCCCTGTCGGGGAGGATTAACAGGCTGTGCACGACGTGCGCGCAGCTGAGCAGTCACACGACGCTCTGCCGCAGTAAGTAGCCTGTTCTTGTTCCACTACGGGCACCCGCAGGTCTTCCAGCGAGCGCTACATAGAAACAGAACTCCGTTCCGCTCTGCATCCACAAGTCATGTGGAAAGCTCTATCACCTGAGCGCAACCTGGACAACGTGACCACCCTGAGACCTGACTCAGCACAAGTATGCGCCCAGTCTCTTGAGTCAGGAGTGCATTGTGGGTGTATCCTTCGTACCTCCCACGATACTTTCCGCGCGTCGCAATTGTGCATGTAAGAGAGGGGTATCTGAAGATCTTGCTGAAATACTCCTCATGTAGTGGCCCGAGGAAATGACTGCACGTTGGTGCAGCACAGTAAGGGTCGCGAATCCTTGAACTTTAAGTTTCAACATCTATTTCCCTTGCTCCAAGGACTGGATGCGGTCGTGGAGGATCAGCGACGTGGTGGCAAGCGAGAAAGAGACGTTGCGTGAAAGAAATCGGTTTTCGGTGCATACTATGGAGATGCACAATAGCTTTTAAATATTGAAGGGGAATAATGCGAGCTTGACCACCTAGAAGGCGGTTAGTTCAACTTGAGGATTCCGAAGAGTCCATCTGCGTATCGAAGGTAACCTTCTGAATCTCGTGTCACAGTGATTTGAGGAACTGTAGAATATCGTGTTAAAAGAATCGAGGGAGGTTCGTCAGGTTACAGCACATGTGACTCGGTCCCCGCACTCGCATGCACGATAAACTCCACCAGCTGCTAAGAAGGCCAACCCGAGCCATCTTGTGATTCGGGCAGTGCTGATGGACATCATGGACTTTCATAGAAATCAGGAAATCCTCCACAGATCGCTTGAGCCTTGGATGATAAACTCACTTCATTGAGGAGGTGCCTGAGTAATGGAATTGGATCCACCGGAGGATATGCCTCCAGGAGGCGACCCACGAAGTCATAAGGGTACATCAAAGGTCAAATGTTGCGAATGGAACAAATTTGAGAGTAGCGCCAATCCCCGCGATCGAACGAGCTTCCTTTATCGAGGGGATGCGTGGGAACAGGATGTGTGTGAAGCGGTAATGTGACAATTGGTCGGGACATTATTCGTGCACTACCCATCAAGACAGCAGGGCGCTGCCAGAGAAATCTTGGTAACAAAGCGCCAGAAGGAAGGCACCACGCGGGAATGAGGAGCCTCGAATTGGTGGCGGTCATTCTCTGCTGTGCAAGTATATATGGCTGCGCGTTGACAAGGAAGTCTCGACCTTCTTAAATTTCACACAGTTCAAGTTGAGCCTGACTCGCTCACTTCCATATCGTCCTCTCATATTTCTTGCCTCTCCGTTATACCATTACGGACAATGGACACCACCAACGTTGCAACTCTGTATTATGTACATGAGAACCGTTGAAGCTGAAGTGCGCAATCTCTATATTGCTCCCGCCGCACCCTCGTAAGTACTTCGGCGGCGCACAGACTTCATTGACGTATAGAACTTGGTTCTGCATCGACAGGTCGTATGGAACATCTGAGCGCAACCTGGACAACGTGGCCACCCTGAGGCGCGACTCCGCATGAGCACTTGTTCAATTTCTGTGTCAGGGGTGGTACATTTGTGTGTGTATCCTCGGTACCTCCCACGACACTTTCCGCACGTCGCAGTTGTGCAGGTAGGGGAGGGAAATGTAAAGACCTTGCCGAAAAACCCCTCATGTAGTGGTCCGAGGAAACGACTCCACGCTAGGCTGGTATGGCACAATAAACATAGGGACCCGAATCCTTCAGCTTTAAGTTCAAACTCTGCAAGGAGTGTCTGCGTCAAGTGAGAAAGAACGCGAGAGAGCGGAATAATCTGACAACAACATCGAGGATGATACAGGCTCTCATCATGGATGGTGACTGGAATAGGTCAGTGATGCAGCCGGTATCATAAAAGTGGCCGCAAGGTGCCCAAACTTCCGCTCCGAAGATAAGATCCTGACAAATCATGCAGTTGTGACTGGCGGCGTTAGTTGTCTAACCGAGGAGGGTCTTGGCTTAACTATGGCTTGATGGAATCGGATCTCTAGTTACAGGCATCGGAAAAAAGGGGGTGACCTGATTACCCCATGTTTATAGTGTAGCGTTAAAATTATCATCAGGGACACAGAAGGAGTATTACAAGCAGAAGCGTACTTTCTGATCGTAGGTTGGGGCACAACGACTACTCTTGATGCTAGTCAACTCATCGTTAACCTTGACGTATTCCAAACATGCAGTCTCACCTAGGTGCAGGTTCAGGTTCCTCCGTCAGCAGCCAATCCCTGAGCACGATCAGCGCTGAACTCCGCGAGTTCGACCATTCTGCATCAACAGTGCAAATGCAACCTTGTGATCAGAGAGTCTCGATGCACTCAGAGATGAACCTGTGTAGCTGTGTGAGAGTATCCCACAGCGACTACTTCTGATGATGAACCCACCAACACGTGTGGATTCCACCAGTTCGCTCACTGTCATATTGACAGAGTAGGAGGGGATTACTCGATCAAAATGATGATCGCCTATAAGTGCGGAAATAAGTCGAACACGAGGCATAGGTGGTGCTCTCATGCAGGTGCTTTGACAATTCTCCTTGGCGATGCAAATCAATTGTCCGGACTCAGACAGCTGCATGAGGAGGATCCAAGTGTGAGTGATGTTGTCCGCACTGCGTTTCGTCATCTTGTTCACTTGCAGGGCTTAGTCGCGAGTAACAGAGAACAAGCAACGCTTCAATCATAGCAGTGTTTCATTTCCATTAACTGAGTGCAGAAGGCGCGAAAAACTCACCGGGGTGCACCTGACGAAGCGATACGTCCCCAACTGCCTGCGTTCGCATCACTGCAACAAAAGTACGATTAAAACATGATAGTGGAGCGGTACGAAGTCAAATTAAAAGTACCGCCCCACAAGGCGGCCGAGTACGCGTTACCATATCTCGCAAGCACCACACCCCATCGCATTTGAAAACAAAGTCACCTTACCTTAGACAGACGGCATGTCTAAAACGTTGTTGGAAACAATGGATTGGCGGGGGCCATACGCCGTCGTCAGAACATTCATGTCGATCTGGAGATTCGACAGAACAGGAGTCCTTAGACTAGATTGTAATGTCCTACATAGAGTACACTCTCAACAGGACAGAAATGGATACAAAAAAAATAGAAGTGAGATGCAGACTGAAATCAAATGGTACACACATTTGTGATTCCAGTCCATTCTGCCATGAGCCTTCAACAACATTCGTGGCATACCTGAACTCGGATAGTCCAAAGAGCAAATAAAAATTCAATAGCAGTAGATAAGACTAGTAGCCTCCGGTAGCACCACGAGCGCAAGGGCTGTGCATCGCCACATTTGAGAAATTTCTGAATGAATGAACTGCGATCCGACATGGAAGGACACAGGAGTAACGCAAGAACGTTTGAACTTGTATAGCTTTGCCAACGGGAGAATCAGTGCGTTCTCTGGAGATGCGCGGTAGCCATTATATACTCAAGCTTAACCATCTTCAAGGTGCGCTTTAAATCCACATTCTGTGATTCAAGAGCGCCTAGAAGGTGGTTAATCAGCTTCAGGATTTCGAGAGTCCATCGACCTCTGGAAGGTGACGAAGATATTATTATGAACCTCCTGTCAAAGTGATTTGAGGGACAGCAGAATGTCGCGTGCAAAAGGATCGAGGGAGGTTCTTCAGTTACAGGCGACCCATTCCCTGCACTCACATGTACGAGAAACTCGTCCAGCTCCTAAGAAAGGCCAGCACGATCCATCTTGCGGTTCGGACAGTATTTGTAGCACGTCGTGCTCGTCAATGGGTTGATGTGGAGATGAACTTGCACACAAATCATGATATTTTGCACAGATAGCGCCTGGCTAATACACTCACTTACTGGAGAAGCGTCTCCCGGTGATGGAACGGAAGATATAACTCCAGAAGGCGACCCTCCAAGACCGCTCGCTCTTGTGATAAAGCGCCGCATCCAAGCACGTCGGAGTTTTAAGATCAATTGCAGCGAAAAGCACAAAATTGAGGGTGGTACCAGGAGTCAGGACCATTCGAACCAACATGCTTTATCGAGGGGATGCGTGGGAACAGGACGTGTATGGCGATGTTGTGAAGCAGCATTATGACAAGGTGACCTCGGGACATTCGTGCACTAGAAGCGCTCATCAAGACAACGGGGACGCTGCATTATATGTTACTCGTGTGAAATCTTGGTAACAAAGTGCCAGAAGCAGGACACCGTGCGGGAATGTGAGGCGTCGCTGGACACGAGGAAGTTGCATAAACGTTTCAAGAGCCTTCGAATCAGTGGCGGTCGTTCTCTGCTGTTCAAGTATATGACTGTGCGTTGACAGGGGGATTCTCGACCTTCGAACAAGTTTCGCACACGATGATTAATGCATATTGAGCCTCATGACTCACTCACATCCATATCGACCTGTCATATTTCTTGCCTCTATACCGTGACCCGTCATACTCCATGTCGATGACACAACGACATATCTAAATTTAATGAACTGTAATTCGTTTTTGAGCGCAAATGAAAGAACCTATTACAGGGGCGGTGAGACCAACAGAAACACTCGATATGTTCTGAAACTACTGCTACCTACCGAAGACTAATAAGGTTTCGGAGCAAGGCTGACGTGAAAGGTTAAGCACGACTACATAAACCTGAATGCTGTAGGGTTGTCTCTGACGAGCGTTTTGGTCTTGAAAAAGACTCATTTCTCCATGGGAATTAGTGGACTGAACTGCATCAAGATACAGCGTTTCGAGGCCTGACAGGAACGTCCTGAGGGCCTCGATATGTACTAGTACTTGGTCAGTAATCTCCCATGATCACGCCCTGTCAGTGCGAGAGTGCTTGCAATTGGCTTACCATAGGTGGGTGTGAGAGGACTGCATCTTTAAAGTCAAATCAAAGGAACCGAAATCAGCTCATGCACGAAATCACATGATCTTCATTGATACAGGTCACCAAATATAAACATCAATTGCTAACGTGCTCCGAGAAGCACATGTGGTTCACTCACTCCTTGTCAGTTACCTCGGGGTGTACGGATGATGCCTGGATTCATGGAACGTATATATATACCCACTTCTTGTATATCCCACTTCCATCCCACCAATGGCTTCTGGATTCAAGCTTCCTGAACTCGCCCTCCAAGAGGACAAATATGGCTCGGAAGAAGGCCCAGCAACCAAAGAGTACGACCCTTCCTCATCTTCGGAGGTGTTTCCCGAAGGTGGTTTGACAGCTTGGGCCACTGTTTTTGGATCGTAAGAGGACTTGAATTTACGCTAAGGCTGTCTTGCTCAATTTGCCTAGGTTTCTTGTGCAAATATGCGGGTTGGGGTGAGTCTGCTGGTGCTGGGAATCTTCCGCTTTGCTGTGACTGAAGATGTAAAAGTTATTCTGTCTCATTTGGTGTCTACCAAGGTATTACTGTCCATGACACCAAGGACGGGACGTTATTCATCTTTCTCTCCAGAGTTCTATACCCAGAATTACCTCACAAATCAGACATCATCGGCTATATCGTGAGTTTCTACCTGTGTACGTCAGACAGGTGTCCTAAAGGCCTCTCATAGGTGGATTGGGAGTTTGAACACATTCTTAGTCACCGCTGTGGGTCTTATATCAGGTGCACTATATGACCGAGGCTATTTGTGAGTGTAGTTTTTCTGAAGATTCTTGATGACGCTCACTAATCATTGTCAGCTATCATCTCGTCATTGGCGGATCTCTTCTACAGAGTTTCTCTCTCTTCATGTTGTCTTTGGCGAAGCCGGATCAATACTACCAGGTAACGTCCTCCGGCTTTCCAATCCCGTTTTCTGACCTGGCATAGATATTCCTTGCTCAAGGTTTAGGTTCCGGTATCGCGAGCGGGCTCATGTTTGTACCGAGTATGGCTGTCATCTCACATCACTTCCGACTGAAGAGTACGCTGGTTATGACGTTTGTCCTTGCGGGTGGTTCACTGGGCTGCGCCATCCATCCGATCATGCTTAATTACCTCTTCAATGGTCCTCTTGGCTTTGCTAATGCTGTCAGGGCAAGCGCTGGCTTGGTCAGCGGGCTCCTTCTAATTGCGTGTTTGTGCATGCGGACTCGCCTTGCTCCACCCGCGATAACAGTGAACTACACTGCGGTCGCGAAAAAATGCTTTAGCGAAGTGCCATTTGTTTTGATGACATTTGGGTAAGACTTGCAAAATAACTTCTCTCGGAAGCCCCAAATTAACGACCATGAAGGGGCTTTCTTTTCCAGACTGGTTTCTACTTTCCGTTCTTCTTCTATCAACTGGACTCTATCCAACACGGTCTCAGTACCACCTTCTCGTTCTATTCAGTAGGATTTAGCACTATGCAATTGATTTTGCCTGCTGACGGAATGACTAGCTCGTTATCATAAATATGGCCAACCTTGTGGGCCGAGTCACGTCAGGATACATCGCAGCGTACACTGGGGTGCCAAACCTAACCATAGCTGCGACGCTTGCGAGCGGCATACTCATTTTGGGCATGATTGGATTAAATAGCTTGGCCAGCGTCGTCGTGCTTGGTGTCATTTATGGTTATTTCTCAGGAGTGTGTAAGTAGTTTTTCATTTTTACCACGGTGATAAGCTCATGACGGGTTAATCGACCATGTAGACATCGCGATGTATGTTCCACTCGTGGCCACGTTGACATCTGACATGTCTGAGCTTGGGTAAGTGCATTCTATGTTGAATGTACGAACTATCTGATCTGGGATCATAGCGCACGAATGGGCATCTGTTTCAGCATTTGTGGTGGGCATTTCTTTTATATTACTTATATATCTTCTCAAACTCGTATACCCTTGCTGCAGGATTTGGAGCTTTGATCGGTATGTGCATTCGACATTCCTTGCGCTAAATTTAAACCCTTGTCTAGGATCACCCATATCCGGCGCTCTGCTGTCATCAAATTATACCTGGTGGAAACCTGCTCTGTTTTCTGGAGTGAGTTAACATGTGGCTATTGTACTCAAGTTGACCCTGTTAACTGGGTTGTAGATCGTGTCACTGGCCGGCGGCATGTTGTATTTCACCATGAAGTTAATGTTGTCGAGGAACAAGCGTAATGCTCAGGTTTAAGGCAATAGCTGAATTAGCATTTGATGGGACTATTATATATGTACCTATGTTCCCGGCTGTTCAGCGTTGGTTCATATAATAGTAGAAACCTAGATGGTTTCCAGTCAAGAACTATTAGTAATACTAGTTACATCACTAGCCCCTATTTCATCCGAATCTTGGAGCATAGCTCCAACTGTATATAGTCCAGCACTGTAGTTGGTCCGTCTTCCAACCAGCTCCCCCCTGCGACGGTCTTTCTGTTAGCCAAGATACCAATATCATGTTTGGTTTTCACCTTTCGACGCAGAGTCATCGCCTGCATGCTTTTGTACCACTGTTCACTGCCTTCATTTGGTTCGCAACCCTCCTTGCCATGCTTCTTACGTGGCTTATATCTGGACGTCCCAAATACGTCACTCAAGAGGGAAAAGTCGCGTACATTTCAGATATTGGCGCATCGTTCCTCAAACCATTGTTCATCGTTGGGTGTTGCATTACCAGCGTTGGCTTTTTCCTCTCGCTCGTGCTCGAGCGCCTTCTACGACACAGAGGCAGGCTCGTTCCATCCATGCGCAGAAGAGAGCGCGTACTTGAGATACTCGCCATCATAGGCTCATTCATCGGAATGTTGGGCCTCATCCTCCTATCTGGCTTTGATACCAAACACTACACCAGTCTTCACCGCCTATTCCTATTCATATTCGCAGTCGGCGTCATTCTTTCCGCGATCTTCACCGTGCTCGAGTATCGTTGGTTAGCTCAGGATTATACAGACATCTACAGGCTGCGGCGTGCATACTTGGTCAAAGCTGTTATCGGAAGCATTCTCATCGTGCTCGCTATTGCATTTGGCATCACGCTATATTACGCTTCGGACGTTGGAGGTATCATAGAATGGGTCGTTGGGTTCGGGTTTACCTTCTACCTGCTCACCTTTGCATATGACCTCAGAATGGCAAAGTTCATGCAGGGAGGGGAGATGACGGAAAGGAGTGCCTTGCGCGAAAAACAGGAGAATCCTATGGAAACTCGTTCGCAAAATGGCACTCCAACAGACGCAAAGGAGGCAATGGGACACAATCAGGTGTAGGACTGATGACATATCGTTATCACTTACTTGCCGATAAATAGTCTTCAGACCAGCACCTCTTCAAGATATATCGCGTTGAGTTTTTAGACAACTTTATAATTTCGTGAAACTCATAGTGAGTGTAACGCTGAGTTTAGACCATACGTAGTACTTTCGGACACATTTCCTACCAATTAATGCGATCAAACCGTCGGTGATGATAGCCGTCTGATGCTGCTGTCAGTGCAAGGGAGATGTACCGAATGAATGTAGCATTGATCGTATCCCTTCTAGCCACCTTCCTCCGCAATCAAGTTAGCTTCGCAGATTCAAGCATACAGCAGCCCCCCCGCAGGCTGGAAACCGTGTCACCGTTGAAGAACTACCACACTCACCCATACGTAGCTCGTTCGTTGCTGGTGTCTCCTGACGAACCCTCTTCCTGAGCCCATGACATTTACGCTCTGGTCAGCTGGAGCTTGACTGTTTCATGACATGTATTGATGAAGGGTGGATCGATCGCGTGTGCTGGATCACGAAGCCATTGTGAGCGCGTCGCCTTTGTTTCGGTTTGGGCGGCAGAGGTTCGCATGTCATGGTTATCGATGAGAAAGCCCAGTGAGGGTGGCGAGTAGAGAAAGGCCACGAGTAGCTGCCCCTGCACACTCCGCGAATAGATCGTGAAGAAGTCATCGGTTTCCAGATCCATCATGTGGATAGATCTGGAGAACGTCAAAATTGTGTGAGGTTCTGGTAAATGCTCGAGTCGGCCCACGAGTTGATAACCTGAACAACGAAGGTCAAGCCTCGGCCTTCGACATTCTTACGATGAAGAAGTTTCAAGTATGACTAGAGTATTTAACGGTGGAAACTTCCTCATCAACGTGACGCTCGTCCAAGGAATCAGATGAGCACAATTTGGCAGGTAGAGCGAAGCAGATGACCTCTATCTTGGGGCAGCTGACCAACACTCCACATTCTTGCATTGCTTTTGGCTACGTGTACTACCCAGATGGGCTCTTATCAGCGACTAAGCACGCCTATATGACAGAGCCTCGTCACCAGGTGCCAGCGCAGTAGGTCACTGAGGCTAGAAGTGAACCAGCTGATTTGCCACTAACAGTCGATGATCGTGTCAGGTGGTCGGGATAGCCAAAGCAGGCTCAGTCGTTGCCTGATAGACAAGCTATAAGTAGTCGACACCCTCTCAACACCCTCTGCTCTGCTCTCGTCCTCCCCTCGACTTCTATGACAGTTATCTATGCTCGTCAATCTAGTGCTCAACGTTGCAGCCACCGTCTGGGAAGCTGGAACAACTTGAAAGATAAGCTGTCTTGCGCATGGGCATGACTCGGAAGAACCAAGAGCCCGCAGCTTCTAGGCGTATGATCCACCGAACAATTATCCTAGATCCCTGACTGCCCGATAAATTATTCGCTCATCCACGTCTGCAGCGCCCAGCGCAATCCGCAGAAGCACAAACAGTAAGTGAGTGTTGAATGTTGAGTATCCCACTACTTATGTGAGAGACGCGAAGTATTCTGGCAGAAATCCATGCGCGAATCCTGTCTAGCTCGTGGTCGTCGAATACTGCGATGATGGTGCCGAAAGTGGAGTCCACCAAAATCACTGAGTTTGTTGGTGTGAAATTTGACCGACTCATTTTGGTTAATTTCCAATTCCCCAGAGTGTTCGGGGTCGTGGTTGATCGCACCGTTGTTGCCAAGATCCATGATGGGCCATCAAGGTTTTACAACTATGTCATTGCGCAGGACCGAAACGGACCGCCACTGGATCAGAAAACGACCAATAGATTCCTCAAACCCTGCGTCTTTTACCGCATATGGACATCCCCTTTCGATGGATGGTTCTAGAGGGACTGTATTCTCAGCGTCTCCCTCGAATACTACAAGCGATATCTCAGATTGGCATCTTTGGACCTGATGTGAAGGCCGTTCCTCGAACCCCCACTGGTTTGACTGATTCTCGGCTCTCTAGCCCTCAAGCTAGAAAGCCCGAAGTAAATTCTTCCAACTTTACACCCTAGATCGAAACTTATTGAGAAAGCTTGACACCTCCACTGGGATTTATCGGTTCTTCCTCTTTTTGGCCGCCATTTCCCACCTCTGATGCTTCTGACATTCTATTCGATCGATAATCGACTTGGATGCTGGTTGAGTCGGGGTGAACTTGCCGAAGCGGGTTATAATAGACCCATGAAACCACGGGCGGTGAAGCTACATAGGATAAGGAAAATGATACAGCTATGCGCCATCAGTACGTATGAACATTCTTGTCGTTGGTGACCTTCTAATAGTAAGTACACAGTTGGCATGAACCGAAATGACGCGCTCCGAGTCTTCAGCCTCGCTTTACCCGCTGTGATTGAGGCCTAGGGGCGCCTCCACAAACGTTCGAAGGGTCTTCAAATTCATAACGCATTGTCGGCTGTTGTCAAGACACCTCAATGGAGTCACTTAGTTCAGCGATTCATTTCGCCCAGGAAGCAATGCACTCGGTCAAATTTTTTCTCCGCTTGCCGGATTTTACGTGTGTTTCAATTCTCAACTTCAAATGAGGCAACTGGTGGTCAATTTCCGCAGCTTTATCGAAACGTTCGATGACTTGCCAATAAAGTCGAGTCGTCTTCAGGCTGAGTATGTAACGATGTGGAAGCAATGATCGTTCTAAGGTGGTTTTTCGCTTCAAGATCTCTTATAGAATGGGAACCCGGGATCCATTTGCTAGCCGGCGGTATAGTCCCCCTCGGAGAAACCAAGATAATTTCCTTGGTTTTTTTCTTGGTCTTTGTTGCGATGTGAAGTTGTCTCCCCGTCGGTACGCCGTCCCGTCCACCATATTATGGTATGTTACGAGTTGTACTAAATACCAAGTTCGTTGATAGATCTTCTAATCAGGGGCATTCGTACGCAGACGTTACATAATTTATAAACAATACACTGTTTACGGCTTCGCGTACGTTATCATCTTGTGCAATACTGACGATTGGCAGCTACCTGTCTCAAGACAGTTGGTAACGATATTAGCCACAGCCGGTATGCTTCAATTCTACCTGTTTTGGAGCCCGACAAGATGGTCTCCGTACTGATCGTCGATCAGGACAATTATCTCGTGAAATTCCATCCAATGCTGGCCAGGGAGTTTTATCTTTTGTTGTCCGCTTGTCTAGACTCCATCCTATCACATCAACAGTCGCAGACAGCACTCCACATACTCGTGGTGCACCGGTAGACTGGTACTGAAGTCCTATTCCTGGAAGTTTGATCCACTCATCCGGATTGGTCAGTGCGGTCGCACTTGCGAAGGCTATGTTTTATTACTAGTACTATTGAACTGTATTATCTAGGTTGGAAAGGCAAGCTCGTCCCCTTCTACAGAGGACACAACGGACCGGACACGCCACTTTGGGGTCCGCTTGCTTCTGGTCCGAATCCGTATTGGTCCATTCCTGGACGGGTTTGACTGCTGTTCGACAGCCCACTGAACTTAGTACGATTCCCACAGTGTTGTGCGCCATGTTGTTCTGTCAATCGCTTACCGATTCTATTCCCTTCGACGCCCGCCGGACCCCTGGACATTAAATCTTGGTGCAAGTCTTCCACTTTTTACCGGCGTAAAGCCCCTGTCCTCCGCGGCTGGCGTGACAGGATTCCCTCGCTGTACTTGCAAAAGTCAATCAGGCTTTCATAGTTCCTCCGATTCGCTGCCATCGTTCTGGCTTCTTTTCCTACGAGATTACTTGGAGTCGTAAGGGCCCCTCGATACATTGCTACATGGATTACATTGTACTCTAATCCATGATGCAAACAAATACGTTTTCTTCTCCATCAGCAATGTCGTCGTCGGCCTAATTCAGATATCATCCAGCACGATCCATGAATTGCTTCCGAACCCACAAGTATTTTGGTTTTGCAAGCGCGCCAGCTCTCAAGGTAAGTACTGCTACTTCTTTTTCATTAAACCAGATTCGCCCCTCTACGAAGCTTCAGGCTTCAGCAAGGCGCGTTCAGGGAGTCAGGGTCGCATACTCTAGCAGGCATAACGAAACCCAACGAAATTCGCGGTTATCGGTGAGATTATCCTTTCCCTCATGTCAAGACTTCGACAAGTACAAGGAAGCGACCAGCTGTAATACCCGAAGATCATGACGAGACGATCGCAAGGCTTTGTATTAATATTTCGCCATTCCACCACGCCTCGGCGGAGCGCCTACCCCTTAAACCTAACTTACGTCGTAAGGGCAACTTTCGCGCCTCAGATAACTACGCGGGGGCCATTTATAGTGCGCGCTATATCTTGAATCTTGTGGCACGGGTGAGAAACCATTGGGATAGCTCGTTCGAGCCCCTAAGGACCGATGCATTGCATGGCATGCATTGTTTCCTTGGTACCTTCTTCCATGATATGTCACAGCATGAAGGAAGGGATCGGTTCTTAGAAGCCCGTTTCACCATAAATGCGTCGGTTGGCTTAAAGCTGGTCCGACGTCAGCGTCTATTAGCATTGTAATCATTATCATTTATCGTTTATCATTTCCTCGCTGTCAAGAATAAACCAGTGCGGCAGAGCATTATAGCCTATTGTACGAATTGGAGCATAGATTAGGTGGTTTATTATCGTGAACTTCGTGCTTCCTCATAGCAAGAGGTGAGAGGGCGCGATCTTATCACCTACGCTACGCTTCCGCAATTGCAATCTCAAGTCGTTTCTAATCTTAGGATAAGCCTTACACCCGCGGGCAAACCCACCCTCGTCGTTCAATGCCATTGGAATTCCCGCCATAGCACACACAGTGCATACCCGATATCTTATCAGGTTCAGAATCGTCAGATAGTACTACTCCAGGTGATGCGTCTGTGCAACGCGTCTCACATCGGTGACACTAGTACTACTTGTTTACCTCCCCCGCCCCAACAATGCCTCGATCGGTCCGGGTAGTCCGCTCATGTTACTGTTTCAGTGTTTTGCAATTATAAATGGAACATCGTTACCCCGACTTGACAGCGACAGACATATGCGCATGTCTTGTTTCTGTTTCTGTTTCTGTTTCTAAATTTCCATTAGGGCCGTGGATTGGGCGTAGAGTCCATTCCATACATGCGGGAACTACTCTCCATACCTCTGGCGCTCTTCCGCTTCTATGTACCGCTCATCCTTAATGCCCGCTTTTTCGAAGCTTGGGCTAGCCCATCTGCATCCACGCCCCACCTATTCCTGTTCTTCGCGATTTTTATTTGCTTTGTGGTGCCCTATGGTGGTGGCGTTACAGATACATTTAGCATGGACGCACTCCTTCCATTGAATTCGTAGCCTTTCAATTGGCTGGGTCGGAGTTGGACTCGACGCGATGATGGGCGAGTCTGATGGAAATCGGTGGCCAGCTAGTGTCATCTAGGGCTATACCGCGTCCGGTGATTGATCTGGCGCCGGTCCCGTTCAGACGTACAATTTTTGAACGCATGTGTGCGATGAATCGCATATCAATGTTATGCATGATGAGCGGTACAAGGTATGTACTTCCGGAGTAGAGTGGGACGTTAATTTAGACGTCGAACCCTCGGCGAGTCCGACGGGTGATTGATTGATATCACGACTCACAGCTCCCTAGGAGCGTAGGACGACAGTGGAGTGAGGGTCTAGTAGATTTCCAGCGTAGCGCCCAAGGACAAATACGGCTCGTGGAGCAAGACTCCTGTGGGCGTGGCTACGGCCGAAGGCTCATATGTATTGAATTCTGGATTGATCCATTCGCATTAGAAGTGGAAAAGTGCCTGCGGCGCTCGAAAGATCTTGCGCTTGCTATGAATGTCAACGGGATGGGCTTCTTGCCTGAATCGGCGACGCATTCTATTCGACTTTCGATCAGATTTGAGGGTGAGGAACTTGTGGCAGTTCGGGTCGCACGTAAGACTGATTTAGCTCCGTACCGGTTGGTCCGTGAGCGAATAGGTGGATATTGATGGAGAGTATAAAAATGATGGATGGAGGTGGGCGGAGACGGGATGTATTTGAGGTTGTTCAAAAAATACGTACGCCACGGTTGGGAGGACGCGGTTCCGGAATGGTTTTGCTGTGGGTCCCAGGAGTATTCAGGGCTAGGCCAATTTGCGTTTGTGTTCTGTCAAGTGAAATTTGTCTGCTCCATCGGGGATATGTCGGAGGGAGGAAGCAAACTTTAAAAGTAAAAGACAGAATGTCAGGTTAGTGTGAGTATGATGATATGATTTGCATGGAGTGAGTCGCGGGAGAATGTGAGGATGTCATCGCGGTTCCGAGGGTACGAGGTGCGGAGGTAGTAGATAGAGGTAGACGGAGGGATGAGTCCTGTCAGTTGGTGGGAAGGATAAAAATGCTGATGATGTAATATAAATGTTTTTGGAATTGTGTCGTGCCTTTCCCATACTCGGACCGAGACCCCGGATGTGGGGTGCATTGAGTAAGATGGTGATAATAAAGTGAAGAGCGATTAGACGATCGATTGCCTTCCTCCTTCCTACCTACCTCGACAGGTCCTGTCACCATCGCATCCCCGTATGTCCTATACATTAGTCAGACAAGAAGGTTTCCAGCTCCCCTCTCCCGCCCACACCACGTCTTCTGCATCCCCGTCCAACACACCCACCTCCCCCCCACCAGACACCTCCAGCTCCCCCAATCTCTTCATGCCTCCCAACCTGTCTTTTCTCCCTGACTCCTTCCGCAAGTTCCCCAGTGCAGCACAGGCCCATTCCCAGCACCAGCCAACTACCCCTGGCCCCATCGACTTCACCGACGATCTCGCCACACTCATCGACTCGCACCACCACCATCCATCCCACGAACGCAGCACATACGATGCAGATCCATACCGCCACAACATTTTTGACATCAGCGCACCTGCTTCCCACTACCGCCCCTCCTCCACAGACATATACCCCAACCCCCAGCAGCACACCAATGACCTCCCCGCACACACTCATGCAAATTTCAACAGCACTCTTCCGGCCCTGAACAGCAGCATGCGCTACGAACCACACCCAGATCCCCCTCATTTCGCTTACCGTCACACACCTTCTCCGCACAACCCCAACTCCCGCAGTCGCAGCCGTTCGCGAGCCCCAAGCCTCGGTCCCACCAGAACATCCCGCCGTGATCGTCGTACCAATAGCATCAGCTCCCATGTATCCGGCACTTCCCCACCTCCACCCGCCCGGCCACACGCTATCGTAATCCCCGGCCGAGGCGGAGGTTCAACCATGGGCGGCTTCTTCGTCCCGGGCCAAGGCGAATACTCGCTTCCCACTCCCGACAGCCTCTCTCACTCCTTTGGCGGCTTCCAAGGCTATAACGCCACTACCCCTTCATACGCGCCCCAACCCGGATCTTACGCGTCCCAAAACAACGTCAATGGCGTCAATTTTGGGAGCTTTGGTGCACGGACGGATACTCCTAGCATGGGGATCAGTCCAAGCGAAGTGTCTACCTTGGGAATACTGGCAAGCAGCCCTACGTCTGCACCTGCTACTGCAAAAGGAAAACATTCCGATGGCGATGGTCTGTCAGAAAAAAGGCGTAGAAGGAGGGAGAGTCATAATGCTGTTGAGAGAAGACGGAGGGACAATATCAACGAGAGAATCGGGGAGCTTGCAGGGCTGATTCCAGGCGTACTGTTCGAATGTGATGGTGGGTTTTCGCCCTTTCGCAATGTCCTCGATTTTTTAATCATTCGATCCGATCCCCCGTCTAACTCTTTCCTCCTTTATAGCCCCGCTTATTCCACCAACCTCCCCGACCACTCTGAGCGCCACTTCACCAGGCGAAAACAACGGCCTCTTCTCACTCCCCCTCCTCCCCGATGCATCGACGCCTGAAGAGGGCCTTCCTGACGTCCCCGAGAATGAAGTACCAGCTAGCATGAAAAAAGATCCGAGCGAAGATGGAGATGATGGTGCGTTTTTTTTTGAGAGAGTACTGCGGGGTCCTGATAGTTTTTATCTTTACGCCCAAAACAGCCCGGGGAAATGGCGCCAATGGAAGTGGCGGCGTGAATGGTGGGATCCCTACGAATGGTGTGACTACTGCGAACGGTTCAGAGCCACAGATGATCAAAGCGAACAAGGGGATGATTTTGAGAAAGGTGTGTACTCTCACTTCAAATTGGAGACTTCTTCCGTTGGATCGCGCCCTTTGTGACCTTCCCAAATCCATTCACTAATAACTCACCCCCCCAGTCCGTCGAATACATCCGCTACCTCCAACAACTCGTCAGCGTTCAAGCATCTCGCGGACGAGATCTCGAGGAACGCAACCATGCTCTAGAGCGCGAACTCGCAGCCATCCGAGGAACACCAATGCCCCCTCCCATACCCCGATCCACATCCAACTCAAACTCGGAATCATCCATCGAATCATCCTTCACAGAATCAAGCAGACTATCCATGGCGTCCTCTCAAACGTCCCTGCCGCAATCTTCTTCCCCATCCTCATGGGAAAGCGAGAGGAAGTGGGAGATGGACGTGGAGGAGCGTGGTGCGAATGAAGAGCGCGGTCGTGGGCGCGCGCGTGCGAGGAAGGAGGAAGTGGGTGGTGTAAAAGATCGAGTTGAGGGTGTGGTTTCTGAGGTCGTTGAGGTTGATGGAGAGGAGGATAGCAGTCGGGAGCGTGATATGGAGATATGACAGCACAGCACAAGCTGTGTGTTCGTATTTTTCCGGTTCTGCTATAGCTGGCATGGCAACGCTCGCATGCGTTTTCTGTCTTAGTCGTGCACCCCACCTTCCCTGCAGACACAATCATGGTGTCTGTCTTGTATGTCTTGGTTCATGTTTATGTTCATGCTCACGTCCTTCATGCCTGCACGGTTTTTTCCATTCCTATTTGTTTTGGTCTCCTCTTTCTTTTCCTGCTCTACCTCTGTCGTCTCTCAGTCTATTGTTTCATGCACGCTGTATCATTTATATCCTTGGTTTCCTGTGTTATTCCTCCTTATTGGGTCTACTCTCGTCGCTCTTGATTGTCATACATGATATCATCATGAACGCACCATCCTCACCCACGTCCCAGCTTCCCCGTCCTCATTCACCTCCAACTCCAACTATGACGACTGAACTTACGCGAGCGGTCAATCAGGGCTAACGGAACGTTTGCCCCTGACTTGTCTGCTGGCGCTAGTGCTCTATCGTACTTTGGTGCTTCTGTCATACATGGAACGGAGGATGCTACTTCTAGCCTGGGATACGGGCTGGGTCTATCGATGCCACGGCGTTCATATCCAAGCCTAGCCTACATATCACGGGCAAACCATTTCCACTTCTCCACCACCACCAATCACACAACCATGACTTCATCCCTCCCTTAACCTCATTTACTCGCTTTTGTCACCCCACGTAAAAATGTACTATCTCGCACTTTGCTTTTCATTATGATATCAAAGGTTGGACGCAATGGTCGGGGTCGAAGCAGTGCAACATTATCTATCGATAACGTCCGTCCGTCGTATCTACCCTGCATTTTTATAAACGTCGTTTATTGATATATGAATGAATGAATGAATGTTGAATTCGAGGGCGTAATGACTATACTTTTGCTACTAATCTATATGCGAGTAATCAAGTCATATCTCCGCTCACAGTCCATCACTTTACGCTGGTGTGCTTACTGGCACGTGCTGAAGCGCTGAAGCACCCCATCGCAGGGCATCCAACGTCTATTGATACATCAAGAGGTCGAGACTCGATAGACTCTGATATTTGGGAGGGTTTTCGTAATACTTAAGTCGTACGCGTTCGACGTTCGACAGACTTATTCATATCCCATAAGAGAGTAGACATGAACTGGTATTCACGTATACAACCTTGCATGGAATGCATATATAGGTGATTTTGATCTTGAACCACTCCGTGCCAAGTCCGAGTCTAAGCCCAAGTCCAAACCACTGTTACATCAAAGTGATTCGAGGTTTCACGATTCCATGACAGTGTCTCGAACCAGACTCGATCCGGACATTAGACGTGCATGCCTGTCGTGGAGATGGAGGCCGGGTGGGGATGGGGAGCAGTGATCACTGATAAGTAGTGTACACGAGGGGGTAGCTTGCCTAGTGTGTCGTTGTTTGGCACTATTAGTGCATATGTGGCAGTAGCGGTGATCTTCCTGCGAAGCAGCCCTCTATCCATTCAGCCTCAACGCATCATTCGCCGCCGCCGGCGTATTGAGGTTCGAACCGCGCCCATTAAAGCTCAGAAGTAACGTCGCGACTCGCGAACTCCTCGTTGCATCGATCATCCATGATGGCGGATTATTACTACCCCCTTCGAAGTCCGCACTGCGCAGCCTGTGTTTAGCTTTGCCAAGCACTAGTATGTATACTGTGATGTATTCTTTTCAGCAAGATCGGATCGCTGTATGCATATTAGGGCGGAGGTTTCGAAGCACAGTTGGATTTCGATATTGTCAAAACGCGATAAGCATTCTCATCAAGTTCCACCGAGTCTAACAGGGAGACAAATGTGATACAGTGTCAGACCGTCTAAGGTCCTCCCGGCGGGAATTATCACTATCTCGATTCTCGAGGCACTTGTTTCAGAAGTATTGGCGGACTCGGGTCCCCGTGAGGGACCATCCAGTGGCATAAACAACGCGAGGTCATCATTCAATGGCTACCGCACGAAGTTGATGGTTCGGTCCCATAAGGAAAACTGACATCCACCTACCGAGCGCCAGCTGTTGACGGAAACGCC
This sequence comes from Rhizopogon salebrosus TDB-379, assembly GCA_029603245.1. Classification (NCBI taxonomy): domain Eukaryota; kingdom Fungi; phylum Basidiomycota; class Agaricomycetes; order Boletales; family Rhizopogonaceae; genus Rhizopogon; species Rhizopogon salebrosus. The sequence goes on from MU837238.1 coordinate 32,139, forward strand.
GTCGAAAAGACCCGAGCGAAGATGGAGACGATGGTTAGTTCGTTTTCGTTTTTTGGGGTGTGCTGCGAGATTCTGACGCTTCTCCTGCACACAATTAGCACGGGTGCCAATGCGACGACGGTATGAATGGTGGCGTCCCTACGAATGGGTGGATGCTGGGCTGGGAGCCGCAGATGATCCAGGCGTACAAGGGAGTGATTTTCAGGAAGGTGAGTGCTCTTTTGCCGTTGGTTTTCCCTACTTCATTCTTGTCAACTGGGTCGTGCTGCGTGCTGCCTGTCTGAATATTGTCTTTGATGATCTGGTTTTTACTTATCAAATCGGTTTTACCACTTCCCCAGTTCGGGAATGCATCCGCTACATCCACCCACAACCCACCCTACCATGACCCTATTTAGCTATGCCAAAAATGTGTGGCCGCGTTTTCCATCGTCAAAGTCAAATCTGAAGCCGACAATGACAGTAAAGTACCCAGTATCGTTATATCTACCTGACATTATGACATTAGCTATGCCGTGTCAACAGATTCGTTGAGATTTGAAAGGGTTTTAATCTTACGTTACCCAGCTACTCGACGGAGATGTACGACCTTGCCCTTCATTATCGAAGTCAAGTCGAGGTCGAAGTCGAAGCAAAGCATCAGAGTCTCTGAAAGTCTTTTGATACGTAGTGGCGTGTCATATCGGGCACTACATGTCGTTAGACTATCAGAGATTCGAGAGGATTTTCACTAGTAATAATAGTATGCGTTCAACGTTCGACAAAACTCACGCATATCCAGTGAGAAAGTAAACACGCCATGTCAGCTGGTACCCATACTGCCTTGCGTCTCATGCATAACTAATTCTTACGTTGAACCACGTTATGCCAGTAATACATAGAACACGTACGAAAGGACAGCGAAACTTCTAGCTGGATGTGG
>MU837238.1:48357-62471 GCA_029603245.1 Rhizopogon salebrosus TDB-379
CATACTTAAAAAAAATCCCCTCTGCTGGCTTGCCCTGCCCCACCCCACACTTCACCAGCTCCTCTCAGCTCCTCCCAAGTGCGCGACAGCAGCATCCACTCTCGCTCTCACAGACAGAAACCTTCGAAGCTCCCTCATGTCTCCCGCATCTCCGGTGGTGAGTGTCATCACTTTCGTCATCGATTCCTGCCTTCGAAACAGTCCACCGCGATGTGCGTCTGCGAGTTCCTTGTTCGTTTGTTCGGATCCCGACGCTCGATCTCGGTCCTCTCTCCTTGTGGGACGGCGGAGGTTCGAAGGGCGGTGTCTGGTGTCTTGGGCGTGTGTTGGCGCGATCTGAGGTGGGCCACCGCTCGGGTCACGCTCGGTCACGACGTTACCCTCTGTGACGGTCTGTGACGGGACCGTCGTTTTTCGCGGTCGCAGCTATACTTCTCACCCACAGCCGTTCGTTTCTTACACCCTTGTCCTCTCTCCTGCCATGGAATACGATAGAAAGTCAACTGTGTCTTCATTCTATGGGGGACGTAGAGGCTCTTTCGATGCCCAACATCAAACACCCAATTACGCTCCATCTGGTCGTCCCCGAGATGATGCATCTTCCTTCTATGCTGATCGACAACCACGAGTGAGCCATGATATGCTACGCGGCGGACAATCCGCGGGATATAACGCATCATCATTTTTTGACGCTGGACGACAAGAACCACTGAAGGGCGGTCGCGATGAAGAAGAAGAGGCCCCAGAAGCTCAAACTTGGGATGTTTATGCAGACTTCAATAACGCTGGCCCAAGATACAGCAGTGCATTTGGCATTGGACAACATCAAGAAGCAGGGTATGCGCATGGAAGAGCCAATGTGACCTTGCTAACTTATGTGCAGGTACCATCAACTTCCCCCAGTACCCCCTCCACCTGGCGCCAAGATAGACGGTGACAGCGACAGCGCTCTCGCACCAGTAGAACTGGTTACTGTCCCTGCACTTGGTCCAGAGTGGCAAAAATCCGAGATGATGAACATGACTAAGTCGGGTCGGCGAGAAATCAAGAGCGAAAAGCGACAGGAGAAGTGGAAAGCCTGGAATCGTGGGGAGACAGGTTTATGCGGGAGTTGGTTCACCAAAAAAGCCCTCATCTTTTTCATATTTGGGTTGTGCGCAGTGTAAGTCGCATCCATCATTCCTGAGCATACAGGTGCTGACAGATCTTGTAGCATTGGTACTATCATCGCAATCACCCTCCCTCGAGTACCTCCCCTGTCATTCAACAGCGATACGCCTCTAGTTGCCGCTACGGGCGACTTCAATGCCTCGATCCCAACTGAATTTTCCCGGGCCCCGGCCAATTTCTCCTTTGCTGCCCTCGCAGATATCCAAGTCGATACCACCGGCAACTTCATACCCCTTACCTTCAACTCCATCTCCGCACAAGTGTGGGATCCGACCACGAACCTACAAGTTGGCACGGGGTACTTTGGAAAGGATACCCTTCCTGCAAAGTCGTATCCGAAGATTCAGATCCCGCTTAACTTCTCGTATGTTGCGTCGAATGATACGGATCCAACGTGGAATGAGTGGTATAATGCTTGCAAGAATGTCGGGCTTTATGCTAATGGCACAAGACCAGGTGAGTGTTTATGTCATGGTTGCATCTGCTTGCTCACAGGTTCATCAGGCGTCAACTTCGAGCTCATCCTTACGATGGATATTGCCGGACTGCCGTCAACCCATGCCACATCCACACAGGTGAATGCGGCTCCTTGCCCTTTTGAGCTGCCCATCAACTCAGTATGATGGCAAACTGTTCATTTTTTCCCGCGCTCTCTAATGACCGTCCGCTCGTTCTATTTTGATTTTGGGACATTGCACTATTTCCTATTCTTGGATATTGAAGAATATGACTATCAGTCATTATTTCACGAACTGCATATTCGTATTGCGATCGTCCGTCTTTATCCGTGCTTTCGTTTGAACATTTACGGCGTTACCCACACCAGCGTGTATATGTGCTACTGTTGGGTCATAATCAAATACTGGTATCGCTCATTACATAGTAGTATAGGTCTGTTGGCTGATGATCACGATCGTTATGTAACTAAGTTTCTGATCACCCATGTGCAAAATGTACTTATCCCCATTTGTTATCTTCTGGCTGATGCAGTTATGAGGGTCCTGTCACTATGCAGTGTTTGGCTTTGATCCCCCATCGAATCCTCGAATCCTATAAGGGATAAGGTGCATCCCTTGCGCACTAAACTTACTTTCCACCCCCCATCGATGGAGATGGAGTATTCAGCTGACGCCATCGCAGCTGCGAACAGTATACAGACTGTCACGGTGCGTCTCTTTCTTGTTGTACGATTGTCGATAATAGATCTACGTATGCCACCAGTACATGTACGGTAAGTGATACCGCTGCCTGATTGCTCGTTCTGACACAACACAACTCAGTGTCGATGGCTACATTCTGGGTGGGTTTATCTACATGTATTTGCGCCCCCTGCTAGACTTAACACTTACACAGACCTATGATTATTTTTGTTCAGTTCGCAAGGAGGTATGTAATACCCTTGGCCTCGTTCTTGATGTTGATGCTAACAATGCTGTTCGTAGTGGACATTCCTACTTCAATCGCGCTGGACCAAAGTAAAAGGCCTTTTTATTCTCACGAGATATACACCCTTTCTCCTCTTGATCGTGCATCTATATCGTGCGTTCAACTCTTGTACACATCACCGATGAATTGACATGTCACGTCATACTTCAGTGAGCTTAGTTCCGAATGAGACTCCCGATGTACGTGAACTTGTTTGACTTACGGACGACGCTTGCTGCAACCCATCGCCAGAAATGCCAATTGCTCAACAACATCTCCTCAGGTATGTACATGGTCCATGTACACGTAGTTTCTGTTGCTGAGCGCTCCCCTTCCCTCACAGCTTTCAGCCTAATATCAGTCATTTCCTCTGAATGTATTCCTCCTCCCCCCATAACATATATGCATTCCTGATTCGAGTCGTCAGGTTTTTTCATTCTGAGGACATATGCACTATGGAACAACAATAAGGTCGTACTCGCATTTATAGTGACCACCTTCTGCGTGAGTACCATGCCTTCACCGCATTGCAGCTCGTGGTAGATGCGTTAGTCAGGCCGCCGTTGCAGCATCAATCGTCGTCGCCTTTTCCGCTTCTGCCACCGCACCATGTATGCTTTCTCGTTGGAATTCCGTTATCACTCTCACTCACTGTCCGTTTTCACAGTTGCCACCAGCCCGGTCCCGGGGATCACAGGCTGCTATCAGACTTCGGGGAGCGCTGAGCTCTTTATACCGTTTCTTCTCTTGTTTATAGTCGAGATGGGTATGTTATGGGCACCCACTGGTATTTATATACACACATTCGCGCTGACCATGCTCCACAGCACTGGTCACCCTCACGCTCGTACGCGCCATACAGAACTGGCGGACAACAAGGAATCCTCTGTACGCTGTCCTCCTGAGGCATAACGTATTCTATTATGCATGCGGTCTCTGTCAGTCAGCATACCTATATACCTTTTTTTTCCTTACTTACTGATGATCATTCTTGTCGAAAGTTTTCTCTGTGTTGAACGTCCTCACGTCGCTGCTCCTCCAAGTGCGTGATCCCTTGCAGTCCCTATGAACGAGCCACTGACATTCCACACGCACACAGTACGCGTACAACGGCATGTTCCAAGAGTGCGCACCTTCCGACCCTGCTGTGTACTCCTACTAACAACACCGTCATACAGTTTGCAGTTCATCGTCCTCGCGATCCTCGCCACGCGCATGCATCTCCATCTCTGGAATACCGACCAGCACTTACGTGGGCTTGTGACTGACACCCTTGTACTTGTTCCTATGTCTGATGCTTCATCTCGTCGCCCGGCGCCGTGATCCGTCTTCAGCGGCGTTCGTGGGGTGAAGTTTTGAAATGTGCAAGGCGCCTTCCAAGGTTTTGGTTGAATCTGTGTAGGACCTGGGTGTCAGCAATTATGTGCGATGTACGAGGTCGGATTCGGGATCCTTATGGAAAAAGGTGGCAGTTTCTGCTCTATGTCATGGATGGGAGGTGCATGCAGATGGACTTGGACTTTTTTTATGTCGATACTAGTGGGGTTTCGAGCTTCCACTCCTTACGAGCGACCGGACATGACTGGAGATCCATTGGGACTCCTAGTATATAGTGTGTTAGTATCAGAAACATGAAACACGACTGTAAGGAACCCTATTCCTTTATGCTCCGAACTACCTGTCGGATACATTCCCTTCACATCGGCACGTGTTTCCTTGATCGTTCTAGATCACCATACTATCTTTTCACACTTTCACCATCTCACCTCGTGCAGGTCACGAACATCTTCGTCTCTTATTGTCATTATCACTTCTGACTCACTGTCAGCATATGCCACTCGTTTACGCTACGGCCCTCTACGTATTTAAGCCAACATGTACTTTCCTTGTAGGTTGTCAGAATCCATCCGTCTTGACTCGCACTATCAGGTCTGAACGTTATCGATTACAGTTACGCGTCAGTCTCGACCATCTCCTTCCTATACTCACTGATGCTGAGCCCTACAATTTGTTTATTTCCTGACTTCTTTTAATGACAATTCGGGAATTGTACTCCCCTGAAATGATTGTTGTCCAACTTGTCGCCATCGCACCACCTTTGAACTTCTGAAGTTTGCTCGGCTCGCCGCCTATTGGAAGATTTATGTAGCCAGTACAGATTATTCCGGGTAAACAAAATTACAGCCGACGAAGTTCGGCCCTACCTCTAGTATGTACTGACCGTTCAATTACCGACAGGTACTGACTTCTGACAGTTGGCAGTGGGCGCTGCGGGCACTGCGTACTCACATACAAGGATATATATACCCTGAGCTTTGAAGGCTCAACTTTCAGCCTCCGGAACTCGGGACCAGTACTTAGCACATTAATAAAAGGAAAATGTACAATAAACATGACTTCGATTAGTGCGTCCCTCAGGCCACGCGCCAAACACGCTCTCTACCTCTTGACCCAATAGATATGGAAGTTTCGGACGCTTTCGCAGCAGCGAGGGCCTTGCAGACCTTCACGGTGCGATTTTCTTTTCTTTGTGAACATATGTCGTTGATACTGATGGGTAATGTCTGTCACAAGTACATGTACAGTGGGTGCTATCAGAACTGTTTCTTGCTTATCCTAGTCTAACTAGCTCAGCCTCGATGGCCACATTCTGGGTAGGTTTGTTCATATGTATTTCGTCCGCTGTTAAATTCGCTTATCCAGACCTACGATTACGTTTGTTCAATTCACGAGGAGGTAACGCTTGTTGAAGATAAATTCCAAATTTGATATTGATCAGAATATATCTTTCAAAGTGGACGTTCCTGCTTCAATCGCGATGGACGAAGGTAAAAGGTCTTTATATCGTCACACGATATACCCCTTTTCTCCTCTTCGCCAGTCATCTATATTGTGTGTTCTACTCCGACGTACTCTGACGATTCTCATGTATCATTTCAGTGAACTTCCTCCCGGACGAGGACCCTGATGTATGGGAACTTACTGACTGATGAACGACGCTTACCCTCTGCCATCGTCAGAAATGCCAGATGATCAACAACATTTGCTCATGTACGTGCTTAATGCACATGTGTGGACGTCTTTACCGATTGCTATCCTCTCTCACAGGCTTCAGCCTAATATCTGTCGTTTGCTCTGAATGTATTCCTTTCTCCACTGTAAACAGTAACACACGAGTATCCCTGATCCGATGCGTGCAGCCTTTTTTATTCTCAGAACTTATGCGCTCTGGAACCACAACAGAATCGTGCTCGCAATCATGCTGTTCTCTTTTCTTGTGAGTCTGATGTCCTCATCTTACCTCAAACCGCAGACGTAGCATCAGGCTGTTATAGTAGCGTCTGCCGGCGTTCTCTTTGCCACTACTGCCAACGCACCATGTACGCGCTCTCGTTACTCCCAGGGTTCCACTACTCACCGTTTTTATAGTTGAGATCAGCGCAATACCGAGCATTACGGGCTGCTACCAGGTTTCGGGCAGCGTCGAGCTCTTTGTAATATTTGTTCTCTTGTTTGCACTCGAACTAGGTAGCATACTATAATATAGGCAGACCGCCCGCTGACCCACGCTTTCCACAGGACTCATCTGCCTCACGCTTATACGTGCCATACACAATTGGCGTGGCGCCAACAATTCTCTGTACACCGTCCTGCTGAAGCATAACATATTCTACTATGCATGTGGTTTGTGTAAGTTAATATACTCACATAAAAGTCGATTTTTCTCGGCTCACTGAGGTTCATTCTTGTGCCGAAAGTTTGGTCGACGGTGAACGTCTTCACGTCGATATTCCTCCATGTGCGTGCAACCCTCGTTCCCTAAGACTGAACAACTGATATTTTAGCTCAGTACTCGTACAACAGCCTGTTCCAAGAGTGCGCGCGTCCAAACATTCCCGCGTTTTATGCTAACAATCCCAAAAATTAGTTTCCAATTCGTGATCCTTGCGATTCTCGCCACGCGCATGCACCTCCATCTCTGGCATACTGACCAGCACCTGCGTGCTAACGCACTCATGTTTATTCCTTTGTCCGATATGTTATCTACAAGCCATACAGCGTGATATATTTATCGCATCACTTGTTCGACTTTGTTCGCACAGTGTGTTGACTCCTCTACATACGCGGAAGACTTCGTCAGAGCAGGGATCTGAAGTCAGTGAGGGTAGTGGAGAGACGAGCTTGGTCACCCAGGTTCGGGATGCGCATGATTTAGGAGCAATGTAAATTCTTTTGCAAAATGGTACCTTTGGATGCTCTGTGTAACACCGACAGGTGTCGAGATTCCAGTGTAAGTGATGAAAATCATTGAGTGTACTATGGTCAGTTTGTGTGAATGTCCATCATCGCCTGAAGCTTCGGCACCTCCAACATGCAGACTTCAGTAGAGCTTTTATAGGCTGGTTCAATCATTTCGATCACTTGAGTCCACTTGGGACCAGGTTCTTCATGATTACGGATAGCACCCGTGGAAGTGATACCAAGGTGAACGCATCGTAGTCACGCGATGCTAGTTCGAATCGAACCGAACTAGACAGACCAAGGGTATATGATTCTATGATGTGTGTGGTATTCCTAGACGTATCTGCGACACTAGCTACAGACTGTCCAGTGTTGCGTTTTAAGCGCTGTCCTCTGATACGCGCTCAGAACTTGCGATGCATGCTAACGCTAGATTTCTGACGAGCACTTAGCATGTTCCTTTGGTGCCAGCACCGTTGTCAGTGGTGTTTCGGGGCGATAATGTCGTGACGATTTCCACAAGGTATTATGATGGATGCAAGGTGGATTGTCGTTGTAACGACGCAGCTGGTTTGAGATGACTTTCAAGTAAACCTCGAGGTTGTCGAGGGAGTTGTTACAGAAACATTTAGAGACCTTTTCGAGCCCAGCTAAAGTTGTATCGGTTATGAGGGTTGATGTTCTAGCGAAGGAGCTGCGAATGTGGTGGATCTTTGTGTGACAGCATCACCAGGCAATATAAAAGTATTTGGTGGATCACGAACACGATGGAGGGTTGACGCATGATCCGTATCGTGACTGTTGTGAGATCAGTTAAAAAACTCAAAGATAGCATGGTTGAATCGTGACGTATTTGCTGCCTCGTCGTTCTTATTACCAACTGGTGCACCACAAGGTGCGCTCTACAGCTTTGAAAGTATCTCCTCGTGGTAGTTTCTCACTTCATCTATGCCGCCGGACCTCGCGGGCCACCCGATAACAAGTCCCTTCTCATCGGTTGCTACAGGCTTGGGGATGACGTGGAAGTGCACATGGTCGACTTCCTAGACGTGCAAACCAGTGTCAACCTGCGTTATAAAAACCCAATGGGGATGGAGGGAAACCTTGTGCGCGATGCGGCCGTTATTCTTGGTAGCAGATCAGTTTCACAAGTGGAGTGAAGTAAAATGGTGAAAGGAGGACGAGGATCGTGATTTGGCACGCACCTGGAGGATGTTATAATTCTCGATCCCTTGTGCAGTGGCGATCTTGTTCGCGATGGGCATCGCGTCTGCGAGTTATTCGTCTGGGAGTTCGTGGAGCTTTGCTGCATGGGCTTGTTCTCCGGATGACGATCCATGTTCTGGTGAAGGGTGGCGCATTTTGTTGTGAGGACGCGCGGAACCGACCAGAAGGACACAGGACTGAAGGAATGTGTCTACTATAGTTAGTACTGAGTACCATATTATAATAAAAGGAGTGTTCTCATTGTCCGCGTATCTAATATTACTGCTTCGAGTCATGTGACTATTTAGTAAGCTGTACTCAACGAATGTCCAAATTTGACTTTTGGCTGAGCGCCACCGTAAATTTCTCGAACCAATAACATTAACAGCAGCGCACCTTTAGGGGCCAATGTCGAGGAATGAGTACCTGTTCTCTGGTAAAGTGTGTCGATAATTCCACATAAGAAACAGGACGAACGGAAGGTCGGTTTCAATGGTACGCAGTTCATACATTTCGTCATACTAGACATCAATGATCACACCACTTCCTTTAACTTGTACGGTACCGTCGTCCGTTGTCCTCAATCCAGAACGTGGTTCTGTTTAGTTTCGCGTATCTCTTTTCAGTGTTTTCTCGTCATCGGCCAAGGCGGGTTTACACCGTGATTCTAGGAGCAGGCCGCACAGGCCCTGGCGCTATCAAACTTTGCCCCGCACAACTGACATTCACTGTGTTTGCATGTGCACGGGGCGCGCAACTCAGATGGCGGTATAATTGTCTCAGGAACTGACCGCCCAGCGCCTCAAGACTGCATTATTCGTTCTGTCCCACCGTGAAAACACCGCTGCCGACGGCACTTCGAGCCCTTGTTCTTGGATGGTTTGTACGCAGAAGAACATGCATTGATTGTGATGGAGATGATTGAGCCACACTTGGTAGGCTGGAGTGCGAGCAACGGGAGCACCCCGGAGCAGGAAGAAGAAACATACGTGCACGGACGTCATTTCTGTGCTGGATATGCGCTGTGTTGGACCGAGAAATGCTTGTGAAAAGCCACCACGATCGGACCCCTGGTCCCAGATAGCCCGAGTCTTGCATGTTATACAATTGATCCCATCGGGATTCGGAGTTGCAAACACGAAGTTGCATACACTTGGTAATCCTTAGTACATGGCGCGCGTAGGTGTGATCGTTCTTGCTGGTTTCATCGATGATAACAAATTTAGAGCCATCACCGATGAAGTCCTTTCGAAGACTAGCTCTAGAGTCCTCTCGATAGACCTCATCTTATTCACAAGCAAGCTTCCAAAGGATTATTCGAGTGAGACCAACTCTTTGATATCTAGGTTTATACTCATGTTGTTAACCATAGGACGTGTGCGACTGGAGTATTTCCTTATTTGTCACGCGTCTTTCAAGTCCATGTCCAAATGACGTCCAAATCGACTTCGAAATCAAACTTTGAACACCCCTATTATATGTGCACACAGCTGTAAGTCATAGATTACTTATCACTACAATTTGTCACTGGTTTTGATCCTATCCAATCTTTGAGTTTCAGCCCTGCAATGATGATGGATCCCTGGTTGATGCTAATTTTGATTAGTTCATAGCTCAATATTTATGAGGGATAAGGTGCATCCCTTGCGCGCAAAACGTACTTTCCACCCCCCATCGATGGAGATGGAGTATTCAGCTGACACCATCGCAGCTCGAGCAGTGTACAGACTGTCACGGTGCGTCCCTTTCTTGCCGTTACGATTGACAATAATAGATCTACATATGCTATCAGTACATATATGGTAAGTGAGCCTGTAAAGGTGCTGCCGTTGCGCCCGAACCTTATTCGATTCCAAGCACATTGATAAAAGGAAAATGTGCAATGGACATGACTTCGATTAGTGCATCCTTCAGGCCACGCGCTAAACCCGCTCCCTACCTCTTGACCCAATAGAGATGGAATATTCAGCCGACGCTCTCGCAGCAGCGAGGAGCTTGCAGACCTTCACGGTGCGACTCTCTTTTCTGATCATACGAGGTCGTTGATACTGATGAGTAATGTCTGTTATCAGTACATATACAGTGGGTGCTATCAGAGCCGTTTCTTGCTCGTCCCAGTCTAACCAGCTCAGCCTCGATGGCTACATTCTGGGTAGGCTTGTCCATATGTATTTCGTCTGCTGTTAAATTCGCTCATCCAGACCTACGATTATGCTTGTTCAATTCATGAGGAGGTAACGCTTGTCGAAGATACATTCCGAATTTGATATTGATCAGAATACACCTTTTAAAGTGGACGTTCTTGCTTCGATCACGATGGACGAAGGTAAAAGGTCTTTATATCGTTACACGATATACGCCTTTTCTCCTCTTCGCCAGTCATCTATATCGTGTGTTCTGCTTCAGCGTACTGTGTCGGCGATAATTTCTCATGTCTAATTTCAGTGAACTTCATACCGGATGAAGACCCTAATGTATGGGAACTTACTGACTGATGAACAACGCTTACTCTCCGTCATCGTCAGAAATGTCAAATGATCAACAACATTTGCTCATGTACGTGCTCAATACACATGTGTGGGCGCCTTTACCGATTACTGTCCTCCCTCATAGGCTTCAGCCTAATATCAGTCATTTGCTCTGAATGTATTCCTTTCTCTGCTGTAACACACGCATATTACTGATCCGATGCGTGCAGCCTTTTTTATTATCAGAACTTACGCACTCTGGAACCACAACAAAATCGTGCTTGCAATCATGCTGTTCTCTTTTCTTGTGGGTCCGATGTCCTCATCTTACCTCAAACCGCAGACGTAGCATCAGGCTGTCCTAATAGCGTCTGTCGGTATTGTCTTTGCCACCACTGCCAACGCACCATGTACGCTCTCTCGTTACTCTCAGGGTTCCACTACTCACCATTTTTATAGTTGAGATCAGCGCAATACCAAGCATTACAGGCTGCTATCAAACTTCGGGCAGCGACGAGCTCTTTGTACCTTTTGTTCTTTTGTTTGCGCTCGAGCTAGGTATGTCGCCATGAACCGGTGGCATACTACGATATAGGCAGACCGACCGCTGACCTTCGCTTTGCACAGGACTCATCTGCCTCACGCTTATACGTGCCATCCAGAGCTGGCGCGGCACCAACAACCCTCTGTCCACCGTCCTGCTGAAACATAACATATTCTACTATGCATGTGGTGTGTGTAAGTTAACATACTCACATGCCAGTTGGTTTTTCTCGGCTCATTGAGGATCATATTTACACCGAAAGTTTGGTCGATGGTGAACGTCTTCACATCGCTATTCCTCCATGTGCGTGCAACCCTCGTTCCCTAATATTGAATAACTGATATTTTTGCTCAGTACGCATACAACAGCCTGTTCCAAGAGTACGCGCGTCCAAACACACCCGCGCGTTTATGCTAACAATCCCAAAAAAATAGTTTCCAATTTGTAATCCTTGCGATTCTCGCCACGCGCATGCACCTATATCTGTGGCATGCTGACCGGCACCTGCGTAGTGACGCACTTATGTTTATTCCTATGTCCGATATGTCATCTCCAAGCCATACAGCGTGATATATTTATCGCATCACTTGTTCGACTTTGTTCGCAGAGTGTATTGACTCATCTACATACGCGGAAGACTTTACTTAGATTCGTCAGAGCAGGGATCTGGAGTCAGTGAGGGTAGTGGAGAGACGAGCTTGGTCACCCGTGTTCGGGATGAATGCAAATTGTTTTGCGAAATGGTGTCTTTGGGTGCTCTGTGTAATACCGATAGGTGTCGAGATTCCAGTGTGAGTGGTGAAAGTGGTTGAGTGTACTGTGTCAGAACGAACTCAAGAGCGATATCGACGAGGTGCTTGCGAAGTAGAAAGTACCGGTCAAGCTTCAATTTGAGCGCCTTCGGGCGGATATATATGGGGAGTACGATACTATATTTAGAGTAAAGGTCCTTTTAACTCTTTGTAAACAACTTGATATTTGCACTCGCTTGCGTGAATGTCTAAAGCTTCGGCACCTCCAACATGCAGCCTTCAACAGAGCTTTTATAGGCCAGTTCAATCATCTCGATCACTTGAGTCCACTTGGCATCAAGTTCTTCATTATTACGGATGGCACCAGCAAGGTTCTTAAAAAGGTCAATATACTGGGCTGGGGCGTCTGAAGGTCAGACATAGAAAATTATCAGCATCGCTAGGAAATGTGAGAGAAAAGAGTAATTACATTGTATTGTTGATCGTGACGCCGTCCTCAGCGAGGTTTTCAACAACACCATAGATGGACTCAGGCTCCCGTCCATAATCTGGTTCGAAGATTCCGCTGACGGAGAACGTGGCTTTCAACTGGTCCTCTTGTATTTCGAAACCAGATGTACTGAACATGTCATTTGTACCACAAATTGCGTAGCGTTGCTGAACGAATTTGACTAATAGGATGTGGGAGCTGAGGGTGAACTGTGTAGAGTTGGGCGACCGTGTATACGTTGAACAAAATACAGGAATAGATCCCCTTGACCAGAACAGCAGTGAGGGTAAAGAGCTCGGGTAAAGCGAACAAGAATGGGATATGAAACGTGAGTCCAATTAAAGCCCATGCCGAGGACACAGGTCTTAATCAGGCTGAGTGCCATGGATATAGAGCCTGTTCCCTGATACGCGCCCAGAACTTGCTATGCGTGCTGAAGCCAGATTTCTGACGAGCACTTAGCATGTTCCTTTGGTACCAACGCCGTTGTCAGTGGTATTTCAGGGCGGCAATATTGCAACGACTTCCACAAGGTATTATGATCAGTGCCAGGTGGATCGTTGCAACGCTGCGGCTGGTTTGAGATGACTTCCAAGTAAACATCGAGGTTGTCGAGGGAGTTGTTGGGGGGACCTTTTGGGACCTTTTTGGAGCCCAGTTAAAGTCGGATCTGCTATGAGAGTTGATGTACTAGCGAAGGAGCTGCGAATGTGGTGGACCCGCGCGATCCGTATCGTGAGTGTTGTGAGATCAGTTGAAAAACTCAAAGATAGCATGGTTGAATTGTGGAAATATACATTTGATGCATCGTCGTTCTTTATTACCAACTGGTGCACAAGGCGCACCATACAGCTTCGAAAGTACCTCCTCGTGGTAGTTTCTCACTTCATCTACGGCACCGGACTTCGCGGGCCACACGATAACAAGTCCCTCATCGGTTGCTGCAGGCTTGGGGATGACGTGGAAGTGCACATGGTCAACATCCTAGACGTGTAAACCAATGTCAGCCAGCGTTATCGAAGCTCGATGAGGATGGAGGGGACGAACCTGGCTTGCGATGCGGTCGTTATTCTTGGTGGCAGATCAGTTTCACAAGTGGAATGAAGCAGAATGGTGAAAGGAGGACGAGAATCCGGATTGGGCACGCACCTGGAACCTGGAGGATACTATAGTTCTCGAGCCCTTGTGCAGCGGTGATCTGTTTGCGATGGGCATCGCGTCTGCGAGGTATTCATTTGGGGGTTCGTTGAGCTTTGCTGGATAGTCTAAGATAATGGTATTAGCGCTTGTTCTCCGGATGATGATCCATGTTCTGGTGAAGGATGGCGCATTTTGTTCTGAGGATGCGCGGAACCGGTCAGAAGGAGAGGAAGTACTAAAGGAATGTGTCGTTCCACATAAGAAACAGGACGAGCAGAAGGTCGGTTTACATAAATGGTACGCAGTTCACACAGTTCACACACCACTTCCTTTACACATCGGGGTTAGCAATATTTAAGACAGCTTTGAATGTTGTGCGAAATGCGAAGGTAATACTTGATATTTAGGTTGACATTCAAGCAGATGTAGAATTTAAAACTTTGAAGAGGTCTTGCACGATAAACAAAATATGAAGTGTTAGCAAACACTTTTCTGCAGCAAAAATGTGAACGGAAATAAAAAATATAAATCAATTTTTCACATTGGCCTAAACTTCAAAATCAAACTTCACGTTTAAGATGCGATAATTCTTCAAGCATCGCACGTGACTGAATGCCTGCTTATGCATGAAAATTAGACCGTCATTTGGACAGGCCTTAATATTTTAAATTCCCTCA